>JBCNJP010000013.1:19092186-19169159 GCA_039602395.1 Deinandra increscens subsp. villosa | reverse complement strand
TTAGGCATCTCTTCTCGTTGTCTTTTGTTTAATATGTTTTTTATGTAGCTTTGAAATAAAAGCATTTTTAATATATTGAAATGAACATTTTAGAAAGTTGTCGTTCTTATATATTTTGTAATGCGTGAATTTTAGGAACACCATGCGTAATTAGAGTTCTTGGTTGCGTTATTTTGTTTCACAACTACGCCCTGGTTAGTGTCTAGAGTTGTAAAGAAGAAGCCTTTAGAGAAACATTTTTTTAGGTAGTTGCATGTTTTTTTGTTTGTAAATGTGTGCGTGATTTTTTGAGGATTGGCTTTAGTTTATGCTTTGATTTTTAGATAGTTTGCGTGATTTTTGTTGTGTGTGTGCGTGAATTGGGTACTGGTTGTAGATTGGTCTTTGAGTTTTTAGCTAGGTGCGTGATTTTATTGTGTGTGCGTGACCGGTTAATCACCAACCAACATGACTCTCCACCAAATTCGCAATGAACGTCAAGAATTGCACCTCCTTTTATAAACAATGCTTCATTTTTGTTTATAACTAGCTAGTAGTGAAATTGTTAAATATGCATCCCAATTACGATAAAATCAATCTAGCATCCCCTATATAACCATTTCTTCTACGGTTCATATTACCCTCTATGAAGAATTCTAATGGTAACATGTACGTATGAGATTCAAGAATGCCACGAGCAACAAGTTTTTGTTGGATGATTCCTTCACATAATATAAACAACATGACATAAATCTAAGAATACCTGATAGCACAGCATCTGCAGTCATGATTGTGGAAGGCATGATGATCCTGATTGAGTTCCCGTTTAGGGTGTACGGTGAGGATGGTGAATGTGGGGCAACCCACGAATTGTAAAGAGGGAGAGAATAGGTCACAAATTCTATATGGAGTAACATTAGGTGTTTAGTCTCTCCCTAACAACTCTATTTATACACCTAAGGGGAAACCCTAATTATGTCAGTAAGGGTAATTACGTCCATCAAATAAATGCCAGTTAGGAAAATTAGGGAGTTATTTAGGTCAATGATCATTAAGAATAAATAGTAACTTCGGCCACAAGTTAGTCAAGTCTAACATTCTCCCACTTGGCCGAGTCATCATTTATAATGAGTTACTAGATAAGTCTAATTAGAAGTTAATACTCATATCAGTTTTAAACCAAAACTGTAGCAGAGAAATACAGTCATAGAATTAAATATCCAACTCAAGACCCTCATTAATCATACTACAATCCCAAATTTAAAACTCAACTTAGATTTAGGATCAATGGACAATTAAGACCTTAACGTTGATTTGTACATAAACTGTCTATATGTCTCGTTAGGCATGCACAACATATTTAGAAACAAAAAAAAAATCAAAACAGACGAGGAAAAATTAATAATTAGTCATGCATAGTATGATATGCTTGGTTATTAGTAAACCCCGTCTTTATTATGAGCTCTTAGAAAAAACTTATGAGGATAGACCTTTACTTATAGGTACCTTAAGCATATCATGAATGTTATCAATACAAGGATTTAGTTTCCTCTATTTGTTCTTAAATGAACAATAATCTTGTATCAAAAATTTGATGTAGCTTTGCTCAAACTGTTATTGTTCGAGAAAACATGGTAGCTGACTTTATCATAATGAGTCTTCAATATGTTATTTATTGGAGTTACATAATTATGAGTCTACTGACAAAGTTACCAAAAAACGATTAGTGACAAACATATCATGTCATAATAATTTAGGTTGTTGTTATCAGTTTCTTATGACTCCTTAATAAGAATATATCCTAATGTTGGCATTTTGATTCATTTGACTACAACAAGGTCAGAAATAGGAATAATCAACCACTTTTAGGTCTCACTTCTCCTATAGCTCAAATTAATGAATTTTGTTTCTTGTAGATATTGGAATGCCATCTTAGATGCTTTATAATTAACTAAGCTAGATATGTATTTACATCATTCTATTGTTTTAGCAATATAGGAAATATCTAAATGAGTACAGAATTGAACATATGTAAGGCTTCTAACTAGAAGCATAAGATATAGATCTTATTTACTTATTCGAACCTCTATTATTTTTCTGCTTCACTTATTAGAGTTACAGACTAAGAGCAATGTTGCACGTTATAATGTGTGAACACATAGTTAAGCTTTTTGAGACTAACAAGGAAGCATCCAAGGCTAAGGTCCAGCATGACAAGGTTCAGAAGCTGCTGCTCGAAAACGAGAGGAAGGCAGTTGAGGCTCGGAACCAGCATGAGATAGCCCTCAAGGAATATGTGGAGACATCCAAGAAATCGGCTATGATCTCGGTGCTGCAAACCAAGCTGAGGATGGCTAAAGAGGCGAAGGATGCGGGTCATGTCAATGCCAACTGGACCATGCCACTGTGGCTCAAATAGTTGTGTGCCCTGGGTGGTGCTGTTCCCCAAGGGTATGAGGCTGCTGAGACCCAGCGCTAAGACGACCCTGCCTGCTCGTGCATCTGGATCCGGGACTTGAGAGGAGCAGCCGATGACCGAGGATGCTGGAGGTGACAAGGATGCTGGTGAGGAAGCTGTGAAGGAAGGAGATGAAGGCCCTGAAGATGCAGCAGTCGTGGGTACTATTTAATAATCCACGGTCTTTTATCTCTTTTCTTGTTTATTGTGAAGCTTTTTTAAACAATGTTTTTTTTGTATGGTTGTCGGAGGTTTGATTCCCGGTGTTACAATGCTCCACCCACAGGCTAAGTACCTGTGGTTCTGACTTTAAACCACCCTGAGGTGGTTGGACACTTTGCTCCAACCAAGGGGTGGTTACTCTTTTTATATTAATATATGCTTTTGAACTATATGCTTGTGTGATATCTTTATCTTTTCTGCACAAACAAACACGTAAACATGATAAGAATGTTAAGAAAATAATCCATACCTTCTACATCTTGGGATAAGCCCTGAATGCGAAACTCCTTCTTGTGCAAGTAAACGACTTCTTCTATCCTTAGTGCAATTCTGCTTCTAAATGCTTAGTAACAACCTAAGTTCTTACTTAACCGACATCGAAACCCTAGGATTTTGCATTGCCATGCCATCCTAGGTCATGATCACTTAGATAGTCCTGCACATGTTAGGAATAAATTTTAATAACTGAGATCAAACCCAAAAATCTTGGGATTAAACCCAATCATACTGGGGTCAAGCCCAAACATACTGGGGTCAAGCCCAAACATACTGGGGTCAAGCCCAAACATACTGGGGTCAAGCCCAAACATACTGGGGTTAAACCCGGTGTTGATACGGCGAACTGGGGTCATGCCCGGTGCCGTACTGGCGAATTCTAGGGTCTACCTCGAGCCAAACCTGCGAACTAGGGTATTGCCTCGTGTGTCTTGTGTTGGTGTGAAAACACCAAAAACCTTAAGGAACCCTCATATGTCTATAGACCATGAGGTTGTCGCCCATGCTGTCAACACAGGTCGATCCCATAATCCTTGGTCCAATATGTGGGTTAACGTGCGCTACAGGCGGGGGTCGTGCACTATAGGCGATTACCCAAACGTAGGAGAGGTGATATCCTCTCAAACCTTATAAGGTATACTGGATACCTTGAACGGAGGAGAGATGGACAGTCTCTAACTTAGGAGAAATACATCCCTGGCTTCATGCATCTAGGGTCAGTTATCTGTTTTCATCCAAAAGTCTCAACCAAAAGAGTTAATAGTTTTTTTTTATAGAAAATAGCAATAATGAGAAAATAAGAATAAAACAGAAGTATGAATAATGTAAGAGAAATACCTTGATCGATTTTTCAGTTAGGAGACATACCTGAGATGCAGCATCCTGGGGTACTATACTTACATGAGATAAGACTTTAAATGAATCGCGTTCCACGGTCTTGGTAATTATTTACCTTCCATGTTGGCAAGCCAGTATGCCCCCTTGCCTGCCTCTGAGTCAATTAAGTATGGACCTTCCCATTTAGGGGCTAACTTACCATCCCCTGGATTCGTCGTGTTCTGAAATGCTTTCCTTAGAACCAAGTCCCCTACCTTGAATCTTTGGATCCTTACATGTTTGTTGTAGGTTTTTGAAAGTCTTTGTTGATAAGTGGCTATTCTCCAAGCAGCTTGTTCTCGTAGCTCATCCACGGTATCAAGGTCATCAGCCCGGGATCCGTTATCGCATCCTGGGTTTGACTGATAACCCTGAATGTCGGGACCACCATTTCTGTTGGAATGACTGCTTCTGTACCAAATACTAAGGAAAATGGAGTCTGGCATGTAGCATTCTTGGATGTAGTCCTATCAGCCCATAATGCTAATGGTAGTTCTTCTGTCCATTTTCCTTTCTTCTCGTTGAGCCTTTTCTTCAAATTGTTGATAATGATCTTATTGCTAGACTCTGCCTGGCCATTAGCTTGAGGATGCACTGGTGTATAAGTTATCATTTTTATCCCCCAACTTTCACAGAATCCAGTAGTCCTTTTGCCAAATAATTGAGATCCATTGTCGCACACTATTTCGGAGGGTATACGAAATCTTGTTATGATGTTCCTCTTGATAAATGAAATGACGTCTTTCTCTCTGACTTGGACATAGGCTTCGGCTTCTATCCATTTTGAGAAATAATCAGTCATTGCCAACATAAAGACTTTACCTCCTTGCGTCTTGGGTAGCTTTCCCACAATGTCCATTCCCCACTTCATGAAGGGCTAGGATGCAGGGATAGGATGCAAGGGTTCGGCAGGTTGATGAGGAATGTTAGCGTGTCTCTGGCAAGCATCACATTTAAGAGCAAAATCCTAGGAATCCTTTCTTAGGGATGGCCAAAAGTAGCATGTTCTCAGGATTTTAGACATTAGAGACCTGCCCCTGTATGATTTCCACAGTCACCTTCGGGGGCTTCGTCATCTTCCATGCATCTTAAATATGTTCCTACAACAGATTTTTTATATAACTTTCCTTTTATAAGAACATACCTGGCCATTCTGACTCTGAATGCTCTAGTATCCTTTTCCTCTTTTGGGATGGAACCATTTTGTAGATAGTCTACAATTGGTGTGGTCCAAGTTGACAAATTATCCTGGGAATTAGGCCGTTGTAAATCCTGGGCATCGGATGCCAAGACCCTGCCCCCAGGATCAGTATCTTCTGAGTTCTCTTGTTGGTTGATTACTGGACTTAGTATGTGGATTATAGGAATGTGTGTGTCCTCCATTGCCTTGAATGCTGACCCTAGTTTTGCTAGTGCATCTGCCTCAGCATTCTCATCCCTAGGTACTTGCTGTATGTTGAAAGTTTGATAATTTTGGGATATAGCCCTTACAAATTCTAGGTACTTGGCCAGTTTATCCCCTTTCACTGCATAAGATCCATTATAATGATTAGTTAAAAGTAGGGAGTCGACATATACCTGGATGTTCTGGATCCCAAGGTGCAAGGCTAGTTGTAAACCAGCAATCAGGGCTTGATACTCTGCTACGTTGTTGGTTGCTTGGAATTCACACCTAACAGCCTAGGGTATCATGTTCCCTAGTGGCAATTTTAGTATGATTCCAAGGCATGTCCCCCTGACGTTAGATGCCCCATCTGTAAATAAGGTCCAACACCCTGAGAATTCTTCTTCCTGCAGGGTCTGGAATTATTGATCTGCTTCATTCTGGATATCACTACTGAAATCAGCCACAAAGTCTGCTAAAGCTTGTGATTTTATGGCTGTTCTTGTTTCATAAACCAGGTTGTAAGCACTCAGCTTCAGAGACCATTTTGCCATCCTTCCTGACATCTTAGCCTTTCTCAAAACAGACTTTATAGGGTAGTTAGTATTAACATGTATAGTATGAGTCTCAAAGTAATGTCTAAGTTTAGTAGAAGCCATACTTAGGGCTAGTATAAGTTTTTCCAAATGTGAATACCTGGATTCAGCTTCAAGAAGACTCTTACTTACGTAATATACTAGATGTTGTTAACCCTCTGCATCCTTGGTTAGGATTGCACTTACCGTGTTCCTTGAAACTGCAAGGTACAATGACAAAGGTTCCCCTGGACTCGGCTTCATCAGGAGGGGTGTAGAAGATAAATATGCCTTCAGATCTTGGAATGCTTGTTCATGCTGGGACATCCATTTAAATTTCTTGTTCTTCCTTAGGATGTCATAGAAATCTCGACATCTCTTCGAGGATTTGGAAATAAACCTATTCAAGGCTACAACCCGGCCTGTCAGCCTTTGTACGTCCTTGGTTGATTCTGGTGACTTCAGATTTACAATGGCACGGATTTGTTCTGGACTAGCTTTAATTCCTCTTTTGGTCACCATGTAACCCAGGAATTTACCAGCACCTACTCCAAAATGACACTTCTCTAGATTAGCTACATACTGTACTTGTCCAAGATGTCAAAAGATTCTCTAACATCCTGGACATGAGTGCTGACATTCATGGACTTTACCACCATATCGTCTATATACACCTCCATAGTTTCTCCCAGCTTTTCTTTGAACATCATATTCAACAATCTTTGATAGGTTGCCCCTGCATTTTTCAATCCAAAAGGCATAACAATATAGCAATAAATACTTGTGGGTGTAATGAACGCTGTATCCTCCCGGTCGTTTGGCTCCATTTGGATTTGTTGAAATCCTTAGGTGGCATCCATGAATGTAACATTTCATGACCTGCTGTTGCATCTACCATGGAGTCAATGTGTGGTAAGGGAAAAGGGTCTTTAGGACATGCACGGTTCAGATGCGTGTAATCTACACAAACCCTCCATTTGCCATTTTTCTTTTCCACTACCACCACATTGGCCAGCCATCTTGGGAATTTGACTTCGCTGATCATCTTATTCTTCAATAGACGGTCCACCTCCTCTTGGATTGTCACATACTTCTCAGGAGCATACTTTCTACTATTTTGATACACGGGCCTGTAAGAGGGATCAATACCAAGTTTATATGTTATAACATATTTGGATATACCTGTCATGTCCTTGGTATTCCATGAAAATGTTGACAATCTGGATCTGAGGAATTCCACCAACTCTTTTTCAATAAGGTCAGGGATGTTGGTGCCAATAGACACTTTCCTCCGAGGATGCAAGGGATCCAAGACTATTTGTTTGACATCCTGCTCCCTTGCCTCTAGGACATCCTTGGCCTTCCTCACTTTAATTTCTATCCTTGACGAGCTCTTGCTGAGATCTTCATAGATGATGTGTAGCAGTCTTTCGCCTCCTGTTGATCGCTGTGGATGGTGACCACTCCTCACGGCGTTGGCAGTTTGACACACTGATGATAGGTTGAGGGGACGACCTTTATGTCATGAATCCAAGGTCTGCCCAGGATGATGTTATATCCGGATGAAGCATCCATGACACAAAAGCGTTGCATCGAGTTCACCCCTCAACATAAACCAGAAGCTTTACCTCTCCCAGGGTGTTCTTCGTTTCGCCACTGAAACCTACAAGGACCATGGATTTGGCGATGACTTCATCCTGGGGTATTCCCATCTTCGTCAATGTTTCTAGTTAAATGATGTTGACAGAACTGCCCCCGTCAATTAGGATCCTCTTCACGAAGTGGTTGGCTATGTAGAGCGTGATCACAAGCCCATCATGATGAGGGTCCATGATGTTGCACCTGTCATCTTCACTTAAGGGAACGTCTTTCAGGTCTGCTTGTACCGAGGCTTTGACTAACTTCCTGGTTACGTCTGACTTGGTCTCCCTTGCGTGCCTTTTAGCTGCATAATAAGAAGTACCACATATATCAGATCCACCAGAAATAAAATAAATTACCTTTGCATCCGGGGAAGGGGATGCTGCCCGCTCAGGATGTCCGCGTGATCTGTCTGCATCCTAGGTTTGGTCAGCACCCTTGGATTTTGGAGGCTGGTCAGCGCCTTTAAATTTGTCCTTCTTTCTCCCCAGTAACTCCTTCAGGAAGCCTTTGTTCAACATGTAACCGATCTCTTTGCGCATGGCTATGCAATCCTCGGTCACATGGCCAAAGTCTTCATGGTACACACACCATTTGGACTTATCCTTCCAGGAGGCTTGTTTATCCGTCTTCCTGGGCCACCTCGCTTTGTCCCCCAAGTCATGCATAACATTAATCACACCTGCAACATCAGTAGCAAAACTGTTAGAACACAATGTAATTGTAACACAAAACAGTCAAGTATTAGAAGAAAAGATAAGACACATCCTTAGAAGAGAAAGGATACAAAAGTTTGTATGAATTATGGATTTCTGCATGATTTCCGTATTCATACAGAACTACTCCGGAAATTCCGAAGTAGTTCTGTACAGACTAAAATCTACAGAAATCCTCATTTCTGTAGATAGCTTCTAATGGGAAGCATCAAAAGTCTTCAAAGAAAAGTCTAGAAGGAGTTCTGGATTATCAGAAGATAAATATTACGAGAAGAACAATTTCTATCTTTATGTTGAGAACAAGCAAAATGAATGTCAACTTGGCATTAATCAAGGAGGCAGTTGAAGACAGTTGAAAAAGAGATAAATTGAATATGTTCAATTTATCTCTATATACTCTGACACACTCCAACATCAACCGTCCTCAACCACCTTATCCAAAAACAACTTTCAACATCTGCCTATAAATAGCAAGTTGACTTCACCAAACAATGCAAGACATCAAGCATACAATTCAATATCTTCTCAAAGCAATTTCAACATTACTCCCATAGAAAAGTTATTTTTGTTGATACATAGGCATACTATAAACTCGTGTAAACCATTATTTACATTTGAGATATACAGAATAACCCTTTTATGAATTGATGTCTTCCAATTTGATTTACTTTCTGCAACTTTCTTATTTTGTTTAAATCAAATTGTGCCAACATTGTTAAAGAGCCCTTCAAGGGACCGAACAATTGGTATCAGAGCAGATTGAATAATCAATATTCAAAGTTCCCGCTCTTTAACATCTTTTCTTTAACTATCCCTCAAAATGTCTTCAAACTGGAACAATGGAAAATCTCTTAACTCATTGGCAAAACCCCCTATGTTTGCTAGGGAGGAATATCCACAGTGGAAAATCAGAATTACCAACTTCCTAAAAGAAGTTGATAACTCCCTGTTGGAATGCATAGCCAAAGGACCCCATTGCCCCATAGTTGACATTCCTGAAATAAAAGAAACCGAAACCTCAGCCGGTGTGCCCTCTGAAATTGCTTGAGCGTGTGGATCTTCTACTTAGTCGTAATGAAATCAATATAAACGAGTAAAACACAGAGAGTAAATACAAATGACTTGTATTAACCACAGATATGACCACAAAGTACACAGAGAAGATATGACCCGGAAACTTATCAAATCTATACAAGACGACCTATTTATACAAGCTGAACCACGACCGGCCGAACCTCAAGTTCGGCCACACGTTCGGAGCTGTCCGAACTCCAGGTTCGCTGGGAGTTCGGACCTCAGCTATATTGTGTGATCCGTCTTGTATTTGATACTTCACATGACGATCAAGGACCATGTATCAACAAACTCCCCCTCGGCATGTGCAGTATCATCTCTTCTATTCAAACTTGTATCTTGTATCTTCAATCAAACTCGTATCTTGTATCTTCAATCAAACTCTTCCTTGATCTTGACGATGAGTTCAATCTTGAATACTTGATATTGCATCGTGTGTAATCTCTTTATTAACAATCTTCAGAAGACTTGAAGTTGTAATGTTCTCTTCCCACTTAGAAATCTGTCAACATAAATAACCTTGGTGCAAAATGTCTTTTCGAGACTCCAAGATATTTTGATTTCGGAAATTGATTTTGTATTTCGTGTTGATCAATCGAAAACAAATAAGAAATAAAATCTTTTTGGCTTTTAGAAACTTTATATCAAAACACACCTAAAATCTTTTTGATACTTTCTGATAGGAAAAGTAAAAATATAACAGAATCAGACACTATTTTTGTCTTTTGTGAGAAAGATCACAACTTGGGATCATATTGGTCATGACATGCTGAACTACATTTTAATTTCAATTATTGAAGCACATAAGCCATGCCGACTGCAGATATAATTTGTCCAACTTTAAACTTTGGCAAAATCATACTCATAACATCTGGATATGTTAAGATATTGATTAGATTTGCATTGACCAGTGTACCCCACACTATCAGACATACTCAGATATGCTTTTGCTTATCACATTTTGTGATTTCATTTGTGATTTTAATCACACAATGATTGTAACCATGATATAGTCAACTGTATTCCATGCAAAAAGAAATAAGAATGTTAAATCGTCTACCTTAAGGTCGATCTTTCGATACGCAGATAAGGCCTCAGATTTAACAAAATAAGATGATAAAAACAAGTTGAAGTTGTGTAACTCAACAACAATCAGGTCGGTACTTCCGTACACGCAAAGAAAGTCCGATGAATTATACGAAACACCAAAGAAAATAAAGCAGAACGTCAAACGAACAACGATCAGGTCGGTCTTTCGACACGCAGAGAAAGTCCGATCGTTTGACAAAATAAAGAAAATCAAACAAGTTTAAATCTTTGCAAAATGAACACATGTATACACAGTGACTTTTCATTTTTTTTTCACATATCTTTATCTTGATATATCATGAGATATGTATCAAGACGTTGTCCACTAGGTCAAGCATCAGATTTAGTGTATATCACATTTGTATACTTTCTGATTTGCCGAGCCTACCTTACACATCGATCAAATGATCTTATGGCTTTTTCATCTATTTTATCCATGAGTCAGACACTATCAGCCAATGTACCATCATTTCCCAATTATGTTGGATACAATTCCTCATTTTTCAATGTTTCAATTCCTCATTTTTCAATGTTTTTGTCGTTTTCAAAATTTCTCCCCCTAAAAATGATAACTCTATTTATAGATTTTCATTTTTACTATTTGAAAAACAACACACTATTTTTGTATGTTTGCAAAAACAAACTCCCCCTCAGAATGAGACGGAATGCAAAACCAAGAAAAATTGATCAACCAACACAAATACTCTCACTTTAGCCTTTTGAAAACAAAATTGATTTTGAAATTCAATTTAATTAAAACAGATATTTCACAATCAGCAATTTTCCAATCACCGAAAGGTCTTCTTGAAACACTTGCTTGACACCAAATAAAACATTAGTCGCTTTGGGATCGACCCGATTCAACAGCGTCGGGTCGCCCGGTGTCTTCCACAAAGTCATCGTTGGCCTTTGAAGCTACTTTCGGTTTCCAAATTTGTAAAAGTTTGAACTTTTGATTGGAACCTGAAACAGACTCAACCGACGTACTCGATTTAGACCAAGACGATTTGCGAGTTGATTTAATCTTTGGGGACCATGGTTCATCAAAAATTTGACCCTTGTTATCCACATACTTGGTAGTGTTATGGATATATGCAGTCGTCGGACAATCAGCAGCTAGATGTCCCGGTTGACGACATACATAACAAAGTCGTTCTCTAAAATTGTTTAAAAATTGTTTTGATTTTTGAGAATCAGATGAATGTTTAGAATGAAAGTTATCAAAGAAACCATCAGAAGAATCATACCTAGGAGATGGACTCCTTGAAGATGAAGATCTTCCAGAATAATAAGAAAATTCCTTCTGAGATGGTGATTTCTTTGCAACTTTTTCCTTAGAAGCCTTCTCAGCCTTCACTGATTTCTTTGCTTGAATCGGATCTTCCATCACTTTGTAACCTAAACTTTTATGTTTAGATCCTTGATTCTTTGAAGAATTGGACGAAGAACCCGAAGCAACTCTTGACTTAGCGTCACTAGTAAATTTATCTTTGATATCTTTCAGCCTGTTCTTCTCAATCAACACTCTTTCTTCTTCGGTCACAGATGAAGAACTTGAAGCAACCTTATCAAAAACCTTTTCATTTTCCAGAAGCATAGACTTTGAAACAAATTTTGGAGCTTCACCCAAAGGGTTCTCCTTCTTTTTAGAGTTAGACTTGTTCTTCTTGGGTGGAATGGCAAATTTTGAGTAATCATGCCCTTTAGCCTTAGGATCAACCGGAGCAGAAGTAACTTCAATTAAATCTACTGGTTGAGGAACCGAATGAACATCCTCTTTTTGAGAACTTTTTGAACTCTAATCCTGTTTGTATAAGAAATTTAGCAATGTCGGAGACAAATTGCAATTCTTCACTTGTCTTTTTATCTCTAAAATTTCCAATTTCAAATCATTGATCTGTTGTTGAGCCTCAAACACCTCCTTTTGTGACTTGATGAACTTTGCATTGAGATCATCATATTCATAAGTTTGTAACTTCCTGATCTCACATTCCGCAAACAGTTCTTAAAGAACACTTTCTCTCTTCTGTTTATATATCTCAACATCCTTAGTTAATACTTCATTCTTGTCCCGGTACAGAACATTATCATCTTGAAGCATAGAGATCTTATTTTGCAATTATTCAACAGTAATAGCAGTTGTAGCAATAAGAGCAGTAGCTTCTTCATATTTTTGCTGAACTGGATAACTTTTCTCAAACAGATTTTCAAAATCTTGAGCTGCATCTAAAGCTTCAGCTTTGGCCTTCGCACACTCCTCAGCCAATTGAGCCTTTTCCTTCAAAACATCTTCATGAACATGAACTAATTCATAATACTTCTTTTGAAAATCTTCCACCTCTTTCTTGAGCACCACAATTTCTCCAGTTAATAGTTGACATCTATGTTCAAAACCTGCAACCTGCTGAAGCAATCTTTTACATTTAAGACATTCAAACTCGTCAACTTTTGAACTTGTAGAAACTTTAGGTAATTCTTCTTGAATCAAAGATACACTTGAAGAAGAATCAGACTCAGTCAAAAAGTTATCATCATCAGCATGTTGAACAGTTAAAGCAATTGAGATTGGAGTATGATTCTTTTTAACTACTGAATCTGCATTCCAAGCAAATTCATTTGAATGCACAAATGTATCAGCCCAATCATGAGCAAGAGTAGCATATTTTTGCTCAACCTTTTCAGCTTTATCTGATGGATGAAAAACTAAATGTGCATGCTGACCAGTCTTCAATTTACTTCCCGCAGGAACTTGGACATTCTCGAGCAAAGTGACCATAAACTGAACACTTATAACATTTCACCTTAGACTTGTCCAATCCAATCTTCCCTTCCTGATTCAATCTCTTCTTACCAGTTCTATTGAAAAATTTCTTTGTTCTACGAACCAACATAGCAAATTGCCAATTTAGATCCACTTCCTCCAAATGATCATAATCATTCTGATCGTAATCTTCATTTGCTAACTCAGCATTACTCACAGAACCAGTGATAACACCAAAGTATGAAGATACTAATGCAGACATCAATGCATTATAATCATCGACAGTTTGAACAGACAATGCACTTTGAGTCGAAGAACTTGGAATTGACACAGTACAACTAGCAGAAGAATAACTTGGAATTTCAGATTTACCTGCCATAAATGCTGTAGGAGGAGCAAAACTAAGAATATTAGACTTCCCAGCATTCATTGTAGAGTCATTTTCACCATGATACACTGCAGGATTCTGAATTTGTGTAGGAAGTGATTTATTCACCATTAACTCCATATCTCGAGCCTGAATTCTTTGAACCAAATCATTGAAAGACAATCCTGAAAAATCCTTATCGTGAGTAATCATCATCACATAATTCTCCCATTTTTCAGGCAAAGCTTCCAAGATCTTTTCTTTCATATCAGCCTCTTCTTTAGTAAGATTCACTAAACGCATTTCACTCATCAGATGAGCGAATCTTGCAATCAAATCGGGAATCGTTTCATTTTGATAATGCTTAAAACTATGAAACTCTTTCTTCAAAACCTTTTGTCGACTTTTCTTGTATTGGTCATTGCCTTCACCAGTTTCATCTTTAGGGTAAACATATTGCTCAGTGAAAGATAACCACATATCAATGTCATTTGTATCGACAAATGCTTCAAACCGTTTAACCCAACTATGATAATCTTCCAATTTTAGCAATTTGGGAACTTTTTGACTTGTTCCGATTTCGTTATCATAATTCATCATTGTTTGCATCGTCGCTTGAACCGAATTTTGAATAGCCGCGAACGCTTGAAAATCGGACATTTTCGAAAAACTGGTTACTGTTCACTCCGAACCTCGTCCGAACTTCCTCCGAACTGACTCCGAACTTAGTCCTCGCCGAACTCTCACCGAACTTGACCTTCGGACAAAAGAATAAACTCAACACCAAACTAGCTCCGAATTCTCACCGAACCAAGTAAAGTGACCGATCTCCATCCGAACTTGGAGTTCGGAGCGGTTACACCGAACGTGTCCGAACCTCAAACGAGACAGATTTCACTCGACGTCATTTTCTCGATTTTCAACGTTTTTGACTAAAATTTTCGACAGGAATTCAAGCAAACTTGATAGAAACAACTCAGGAATGAATTTTTGATGAAAAGCACACACGAAACAATCAAACGAACTAAAAAATGATTGACATTATCGCAAAAACGTGAATTTGAACTCAAAACTCCGAGAAACATTGATTTCCGACTAGTAGAGCAAACCAAATGCTCTGATACCACTTGAAATTGCTTGAGCGTGTGGTCTTCTACTTAGTCGTAATGAAATCAATATAAACGAGTAAAACACAGAGAGTAAATACAAATGACTTGTATTAACTACAGATATGACCACAAAGTACACAGAGAAGATATGACCCGGAAACTTATCAAATCTATACAAGACGACCTATTTATACAACCTGAAACACGACCGGCCGAACCTCAAGTTCGGCCACATGTTCGGAGCTGTCCGAACTCCAGGTTCGCTGGGAGTTCGGACCTCAGCTATATTGTGTGATCCGTCTTGTATTTGATACTTCACATGACGATCAAGGACCATGTATCAACACCCGCTCACACCATCCCTAAAGAAAGGAAATGGTGGAGTGAAGTGGACAAAAACAAAGAGATAAATGAGGAAAGAGCCAAGACAGTCCTTATCATGGCTCTTCCTCATGATATATTCTGTCAAGTTAACTGCAACACCTCAGCCAAAGGCATATGGGATGCCCTTGAGAAACTCTTTGATTAGGGGGGGGGGGGAGGGATCAAATGAAAAGAAACAAAAGAACAAAAGCTCTAAATGAATATGAATCTTTCAGGTTACTTCCAAGCGAGTCACTTTTAAACACTTACAATCGCTTTGCTACAATAATAAAAAATCTAAGGAAGTTCAATGTTTCTAAATCTAATGAGGAAATAAACATCAAATTTATCAAAAGTATTCCTCATGAATGGAGAAGTCTAACCATGACTCTTCAATCAACCTTGGATTTAGAAGAAAAAAATCTTAATGATCCCTTCTGCATTCTAGACTCTCAAGAGTCTGAAATACAGGACATCTTAAAATCCAAAGTGGACCCACTGGCCCTTTACTCTGAAAAGAGAAAAAGAAGCATCAAACAAGAGCCAAACCACTCAAAACGAAAAGAACTAAGTGACTCTGAAAATGAATATTCTGAGTATGAGACAGAAAATGAGTCATTTGAAAAATCACTGGCACTACTGACCAAACAATTTGGAAGATTAAAAAAGAATCCTTCCTGGTCAACCAAAAACAATTTTTCAGAAGATGAAGAAAACAAAAATCGGTCATCTGAACACAACAAGCCTGAAGTTGACAAGAGTGAGATAAGATGCTTCAAATGTGGAACAATGGGACACTATGCTTCAGAATGCAAGAATAAAGACTCAAAGATGCTGCATACTACAAAAAGAAGTATGAACAAGCCATGCAGAAAGAAAAGGCATTAATAGATGAAGTTGAGAACTGGGACTCTGAGTCATCATCAGACGAAGAATGTCAATCCAACAAATGTCTTATGACAAAAGATGAATCTCTCTCAACTGATCTATCCGAAATCTCACATGAAAAGCATGTAAACTCATCTCACACTGATATGATCTTTCAATTCAATAACATGTCAGTTAACTATAAAGTTCTTCAAGAAAATTCTGAAAGAAACAAACTTTTAAATGAAAACAAGTTTAAAACTTTTGAAGAAGAAATTAACTCTCTCCTGTCTGAACTTCATCAACTAAAAGAGGATAGAGAAAAAGAATTGTTAAGATTAAGGCAACTAGAAACACAAAACTTGAGCAATAAAGCCAAAATTGATCACTATGAGACTGAACGTGCAACTCTATACCAAAGACTGCACGAGGAAACAAACAAGATAAATGGTCTCATAAATGCCCATGATCAGCTTGAAAAAATGACAAACACACCAAGAAATTATGAACAAGGAATCGGGTACATACAAGGAACTAAAGGTTCCAAGACTGTCTGTGTAAAAAGTAGCAGTCAAAATGAATCACAACTGGATGCAGATCTGCTTCTTGTCAACACAGGAGCTGAAGCTTCTCCAATAATATTTCCTGCTGGATGATCTCTGTTGATTCTTCTATCAAGAAACATAGGAAATTCATGACTTCTTCCATTTGAGGGTATGTTGAGCTGAGGAAGTCTGTGATCAAACTCAACAGTTTCAAATTGTGACACAGGATCTGAGACTCCAACTGATTCATGAGAATTGATGTTTCAATTGTAGGTCAGATGCTCTAAACTAAGCTCATTTGATGTGCTATCATTTGAATTTTCAGCTTCATTTGACCCTGATTCAGTATTCTCTTCAGTTTCTGAAATTGAGTTTTCCGGTTGAACTTGAACCGGAGAAACTCGTTCAGGCTGAGCTTCGACCGGAACAATTTCTTCTTCAATTTGAATTATTTCAGTCAGTTTCTTGTCATTTCTTGGGAAGATAGGTTGAGAACTCATGGAAGAGAAAAAGATTGGCTTCTCATTTGCCGTTTGATTACTCTTCCAATGCTCATCAGCAGACCTATGAGAATTTTGTTCCTGCACTAAAGAGCTTACAGGCTTATCAACATTTATGTTGAAAGCAGTAGTTAGTGCATCAATATCAAATAACCAACTAGGCTGAGACTTAAAATTGTTGGGAGATTTTTCATTGAAGGATACATTCATGGTTTCCTCAACAATCTTAGTTCTCTTGTTGTATACTCTGTATGCTTTTGACACACCAGAGTATCCAACAAAATAACCTTCATCTGCCTTTTCAGCAAATTTGGGCAAAGATTCATTGGTTATTAAGATAGTGACAGGACAACCAAATGGCTTAAAGAAGTAGATATTTGGCTTTCTTTTTCTCCAAAGCTCATAAGGTGTTTTATTCTTTCCCTTGACAATTAAGATCCTATTTTGGACATAACAAGCAGTGTTTACTGCTTCTGCCCAAAATATCACGGGGAGCTTGGAGTCTGCTAACATGGATCTAGCAACTTCAATCCGTGTCCTATTTCTCCTTTCAGCAACACCGTTTTGCTGTGGAGTTCTAGGAGCACTAAATTGTCTCACAATTCCCTTCTCCTCACAAAATGAATTCAGAACATGATTTTTGAATTCTGTGCCATTGTCATATCTGATTGTTTTGACCTTGAGATTTGATTGATTTTCTAAATTAATTACAAGAGTTTTCAACAATTCAGCAGTTTCATCTTTTGTTTTGAGAAAGAAAACCCAAGTATATCTTGAAAAATCATCAATTATCACAAAACAGTATGATCTCTTTCCTAAACTCATTACTCTAGTTGGACCAAATAAATCCATGTGTAAAAGCTCTAGAGGTTTTGAAATAGAAGACTCAACTTTTGGCTTAAAGGAGGTTTTATGTTGCTTGCCCTTGAGACATGGCACACAGTTTTCAGAACATGCAAAATGCTTGTTAGGAAGACCCTTAACCAAGCCAAGATTCACAAGTTTGTTCATGTTTTTGTAGTTCATATGACCTAACCTTCTATGCCACAGATCAGATTCGTCAACTGAGGCTTTGGATACAAAGCAAGCAGTGCCACATGAGGGTGTAGCAACTGACATATCCAAAATGTATAATCCATCTCTCCTGGGTGCCTTAAGCATTATAAATTCATCAGGAATTTTGACACCAGGTTTGAGGACTATGGCCTCTTTCTCATTAAACATTAAATTCAAATTCTTGTCACACATTTGTGAGACACTAAGCAGGTTGAAATTTAATGTATCAACAAAATTGACTCTGTCGAATTTTACCAGTCCATTTGTCACATCACCTTGTGCTGTGATATGGCCTTTTGTGCTTCCAAAGGCAACTGGTCCTCCATTGATTCTTTTTGTGTTTTCCAGAATGTGCTTATTCCCTGTCATGTGGCAAGTGCATCCACTGTCAACTACCCATAGGCTATTTTGGCCTTTATTCTGCACCTGCACATATCTAAATTGATTAATTTCTATAGGGGACCCAAGCCTGAGTGGTCTTGGGTCTGCCATAAGCATCATTATACTTATACTCCTTGAGTACTAAAGTATTTAAAACTGGAGCTTCATTGAGTAGATCATCATTATCAAGACTGAAGTTCTCATATTGAGTACTTGTTTGACTAGACCTTTCACCTTTGGTGTTCTTTCTCTCAGCAATTTTTCTATCCCTATATTCTTTAAACTTCCTTTGCTTGTTGGTTAATTTCTTAACTTTTTCATTTTCTTGGTTGACCAACTTAGTTCTCTCAGGTGATTTTGAAAATCTTTGTGGAAAGTGTTGATTTTGATTTGAACTCTCCCCCTGAAGTGGAACACAGTGATTTCCACTTGAACTTTTAGCAAAGAATTTTTCAGATTGGTTAGATTTGCTGTTTCTTGAAAAGTTTTCTCTAGAGGTAATCTTTCCTCTAGAAGGATTTCTTCTTCCTTGAGCTTCAAAATGCTCAAACCCATTAGCAAAATGTACATGTGGTCTCTGCTTTGGAGCAGTAGCTGATCTGGGTTGAGTTTTGTTTTCCGGTTGAACATGAGTTCGAGCGGAAAAATGTTCCGCCTGAACTTCAGCCGGAAAACGATTTTGCTTTAAAAGAGAGAAACTTCCATTTCTGTCATTACCAATTAAGACCCTGTTGGAATCAGATCCAAAATACTTCAAAGTGTGGTTTTTTACAGCTGAAATTCTTCCTGTAATTTTCTTTTGAAAGTCAGCCTTTGGTTTCAATACAGGTTTTGGTATCAAAAATGGTTTAACTTTACTGGGGAAAATGATGGTAAATTAGGGCTTTTTACCTTTTCAGTGATGACGTGGAGGAGAGAGAATTGAAACAGATGGTTCAGTAACTGATGGGACAGATGCTTTATGAGTTATACGGTACAACAGGTTAAAGCATGTCTTTATCCAAAAGTAAATTTACTGAAACCTCGGATTTTAAACAGTTAAAAACTTAATGGGTAAATAAATGTATATCCGCTTAGAAAATTGTGCCTTCCGGGTAACTAAATGAGACTTTGACTTTGTTGACCCGGAAGTTCAAGCGGAACCCATTTTCTCCTTTATTTTAAAAACTAAAATTCTTCCGCCTGAACATCAAGCGGACATATTTTCCGCTTGAAAGAATTGTTTTCAAAATAATTTTCCACATCATATTTAAAGCATTTTCCGGTTGAAGTTCACCCGGTGAATTTCAAAAGTTGTTTTCTCAGGTTGTACCTGAACTTGAACCGGAAATCCAAAACACGTGATTTTTGAAAATTTGTGCTAATTATCCATAGCTTCAACAGCAGGACTGACTATGAACTGAAATGTTGTCTGATTAACACTAGAGATTTTCATTTTCTTTTTTCTTTTTGTATCAAGAGACGGGCTCTTGAGCACATGCCACTCTTTTATTAAAATTATGAAAAGTCCAATTCAAAGTTCATCATCCCAATGGCTGTGATGAGGTAGAAGAATCTTGCCTCATCAAAGGCTTTTGTAAACAGATCTGCCAATTGATGATCAGTGTGAACTTTGAATAGTTTGATTAAATGCTTTTCTGCACAATCTCTAATAAAATGATACCTTATGTCAATGTGTTTGGTCTTGGAGTGCTTCACTGGATTGTTGATAATTGAAATGGCACTGTTGTTGTCTGCAAGAATGGGAGTTTCCAAGAATGTGATCCCATAGTCAAGCATTTGATTTTGGATCCAAAGGACTTAGCTACAACAACTTGAAGCGGCAATATACTCAGCTTCTGCAGTTGAAGTGGAAACACAAGTTTGCTTCTTGCATTGCCAAGAGACAAGTCTTTCTCCTAGGAATTGACATCCACCTGAAGTTAATTTCTTATCAATGTCACAACCAGCATAATCACTGTCTGTGAATGCTCTGAAGGAGAAATCAGAGTTCTTGGGATACCACAAACCCAGTTTTGGTTGCCCCTTCAGATACTTGAAGATCCTCTTAACAGCTAGCATATGTGACTCCTTTGGTGAGGACTGATATCTCGCACATAAGCAAACACTGAACATGATATCAGGTCTGCTAGTAGTGAGATACATCAGAGAGCCTATCATAGCTCTGTACAAGTGCACATCCACTGGCTTGCCACTTAAGTCATTGGTTAACTTGTGGGAAGTGGAGATGGGAGTTTTGGCACTTGAGCAAGTTAGCATGTCAAATCTCTTCAGCATGTCTTGGATGTACTTTGATTGGTTCAGAAAGATTCCTTCTACAGTTTGCTTCACTTGCAACCCTAGGAAGAATGTTAATTCTCCCATGGCGCTCATTTCAAATTTAGACTGCATCAAAGTTTCAAACTCCTTGCACAAGACAATATTAGAGGAACCAAAAATAATATCATCAACATAAATTTGTACCATCAACATATCATTACCAACAGTTTTAACAAAAAGTGTTTTGTCAATAGCCCCTCTCCTGTAGCCATTCTCTAGAAGGTAATTAGAAAGAGTTTCATACCAGGTTCTAGGTGCTTGTTTGAGACCATACAAAGCTTTGATTAGCTTGCACACCTTGTTAGGATGGTGAGGGTCTTCAAAACCAGGATGTTGGTTGACATATACTTCTTGTTCCAAGAGGCCATACAGGAAAGCACTTTTGACATCCATTTGAAATACTTGGAAGTCTTTGAATGCAGCATAGGCTAAGAAGATTCTAATTGCTTCTAACCTGGCTACTGGTACAAATACTTCATCGTAATCAATGCCTTCCTCCTGTACATAGCCTTGCACAACCAATCTTGCTTTGTTCTTTATGACAATTCCCCTATCATCTTTCTTGTTTCTGAAAACCCACTTTGTTCCAATTGGTTCTGCTCCATCAGGCAGATCTACCAATTCCCAAACCTTTTGCTTGTTGATCTGAAATAGTTCTTCCTCCATTGCCTCTAGCCAACTGTTGTCTTCCAAGGCATCTGCTACCTTCTTGGGTACTTCTTGACACAAAAATGTAGCATGCAAATAAATGTACATAGAAGAGTTTTTCTTCTTCTTCCCAAATCACAAATTTTATCGGACTGGTTGTCTTTTCTTCCGTATCTTCATCAACCTGAGTTTTAGAGAACAATCCATGCTCGAGCACTTTTGGTTCTATGCTCATTCTCAGCAGGAGCTCAGCTCTGGACAAACTCATTATCCCTTGCAATTTAGCATAGATATCCGATAGTTGGGAGATGTCAAGCATTCTGGTGGCAAGATGAGCATTCACTACTCTGGTGATCCCACTTAGGCACTGGAATTTGAAGTCAAAAGTGTCTTCATTAACTGTCCACCCAACAATTTTGTTTTGCCTGGGTGGCCCTTTCTTCCTTGGCCTTTGTTCTCTCTTTCTTTTGTGATGCAGCAGCCTTCTTTTTCTCATTTTGTATTCCTCATTAGAATTATCAGTTGATTCTATTTCTTTTGGAGCTTTGCCCTTTGAGGATTGAGAGGAAGGACTGGGTTGAACTTCAATAGGTTTGATGGTGGTGGCAGACGGTTCTTTGAAGGTGAGCGGAGGTAGGGAAGTTCGTGTTGGTGGTCTATCAGCTTCTGGTGTAGGGCTTGAAGGTGGAGTAGGAGGAAAGATATCAGAGAAATCCACGGTAGGTGGAGGCTTTTTCTTGAGGGGAGCAATGGGAGTAAAATTATCTGTTCTGTACTTGGGATTGGCAAGTTTGGTGGCAACTTTCTTGGAGATGGAGGGAGGTTTGTAGGGTGTGATGGCAAGTGACTGTAAGATAGATGGAATTGTTGTGGGCATAGGGTTTGGGTTATAAGTGAAAGAAGGTGGAGGTTGTACATCTGCAATGTCAGAAAATTCAGGTTTAACATTTACAGTAGTTGTACCTGAGATGAGCTCTGATGGTGAGGGCATCACCAAATTAGAATTGACAGCAGCAATTTCTCCTTTAAGCTCATGAAAAATTGAATCTATCAAGCTGCAAAGTCCCCTAACTTGCATCTGAGCTACCTCTTCCTTTGTCTTCAAATTTCTGACCACAAGTGCCCTTTGTATCTTTTTCAGTAGGATGTAATTCTCATCATTCTTTGTCAACCTGGTAGGCAATTGAGAAGCAATCGAAATTAACTTCTGCCTATCAGCTTCAGACACTGCTTCCAGATCATAATCCTTTAATCTCCAGTTGAAAGACCTAGTCTTTGCCTCTTCAAGTAAGTTTTCAAACACACTGTTTTGCAGATACATATCATATTCCTCTTGTAGTTCTTTGGCAAGCCTCTCATCCTCAGCTGCCCTTTTGGCATCTTCTACCATCTTCACTATAGCCTCAGCTTCAGGAGTTTGAGTTACCTGTTGAATAGTTTTAGCAATTTCAGCTTGAACAGGTTCTTCAGTTTGAATTGGCTCAGTGCTCCTTAAAGCTATCAGAGTTGCTGCTATATCCTCTGCTCCTTCACTTCTTTGCTCTTCCGGTTGAATTTACGGTTGAACACTCAGCTTAGCTACCACTTAAACTTCCGGTTGAACTTCCGCTTGAACAGGAATTTGACCTTCAGTCACCACCGGAGGTTGGGTGACTTTAGGTTCTTTGTCAGTAATCTCCAGCACTTCCGTACCTTCTTCTTCACCAATCAAGTTTTCATCTCCTCCTTCAGTAAATGTAGCAACTGCAACAGTTGCAGTGCTCTCTTCAACATCAAATGCTGCCTTGCTGGTGGAGGCAATGTTTCCTACCACTTGATCACTGGCTCTTTCAGCCGGAAAAATGACATCTTTGAGGAGTGTCGTGATCATGTTGATGTGCTCAGGGAGAGCACCAGCAATCAGCATGGATGACTGTACAAGCTCAGTGAGGTTGGGGTCCTCAAAAGGAGAAATAGCAATCAGTTGATTGCATTTCATGTTCACCCAACTTTCTTCAGCAGAGAAGGGATTGACACCAATTCTTTCACAGGCTGTGGCTCTAACTTCAGCCGGTATCCTTTCCACTTCTTCAATCTCTGAAATAACAGGCCTTGAGGGCATCTTCTCCCCCAATTTGACAGTATCAGCTTCATCAGCAATAACAGCTTCATCAGCTTCTCTGATAGGGTTTGAAGGACCTGCTTCAGTGTGAGTGGGATCAGCCTGCACCAAATGAGCAACAGTTGCATTCAAAGAATTAACCTGTGCTTGGAGTGAAAGGTACAATTTCGTCAATTCAGGTAGTGTATAACTGTCCTCAACTGGCTTTTTGCCAACATCCTTGGACAAAACCAAACTATCAATCCTAGATTGATCAGCATTGGTACCCATGGCTTCTTGGCACCTGGGATTCTGTTCATCTGTTTCAGCAACCCTTGGTTCCAATAAAGGACTTCCAGGTGCTGATTCAAAGAAGATTGCCGCAAATTGGGTCTTATTGATGTTACTGCTGACACCAAGATCCAGTGGGGATCCTTGGACAGCAGCAGTCCTTTTTGCATGAATCTCTTCTTGACTCCTGAGATTCACCTCCGGTGAGGAGTGTAGGTACAGTGCTGCAGGGTCCTGGCCTATCAGGATGTTCTCATGTAATGAGGTAGGTGAGTTAATAACACCTTCATCTAGGCCAAGATTGAGAGCACTGTCACTCCTAGGTGACAGGGGTTATAGGGATGAAAAATGTTCAGATGGGGAAGGTACATCTGCTTCTAATGACCCCCCCTCAACTGAAGGTTCATCCCTAAGAGAAAATCCCACTTTGACCAGTTTCCGTTTAGGCTTTTTGCCTTGGACGGGGTTAGAAGCTTCGGGTTGGTTGGTGGTACTAGGTGGAGGAGACCTAGTGACCACATTTCTCTGTCTTTTGAAAATGACGGGAGGTGAGTTGGATGAGGAGGTGGCAGTAGTAGTGTTTGTGGAAGCTTTCCTATTTTTGGATTGAAAGGTTTTAATAGTAGAGGAAGCTGGGACAGATGTGGGATCAGAGGCTGTTGGGTTTACAGCTCTGTCATCTTGAGCTTGGGGCTCAGTTGCTGCTACAGTTTCCGGTTGAACCTCTGTAGTAGCAGGTTCATCTGGAAACTGCCTTGGAATTGGTAAGGGATAGTCAGTGTCCCTTCCAAGAAATGCAGACTTGTTTAAAGCAAGGTTTGAAAAAGTTTTCTCATTAAGAAGTTTTTGGTGCAAAATTGTACCAAGCCAAACAATTTGGGGGTACTCTTCTTTGAGAATGTAAGTTAAAAATCTGGGGTACAGGTAGATGTATTCAGGTTGGACATTTGATTTTAGGGCTTGAAAAATGAGTTTGGAAAAATTAAAGTTTTCACTTTTTACCACAGCATAGAAGGCGGAGGCCTGTTCACTGGCCAGTTCATCGAATCCACCCTTCTTTGGAGATAGGCACACCAAAATTGTGTGAGCCAAGAACCTCCATTTGTATGGTAACTGCCCCTTCTTGATGGTTTTGCTTTGCAGGGAACCACCATATCCAAGATCTCTGAACAGACGGAGATATTTCTTGTGATTGACCACTTCGTATCCACCTTCATCCCTTAACTTCAACAATTTCCTCACCTTTTCTTCATCAATTTCCACCTCTTTCCCTTGAACAGTTGACACAATTTTGTCACTACCATTTTCGCCTTCGGTAACCCTAGCATGAACCCAAAAGTCTTCCATCACTTCTTCGAAAATTTCGGCTTCAACAGTGAGCGCATGATGAAGATGAGAACTTTTGATGAAGTCTATCATGCCGTTGTAGATGTCAGTTTTGCTTGGTGGTTCTAGGTATGCCACCAGGTTATGCTCTACATGGAACTTGGAATCACCGATTGGCTTCTTGCCACTCGCCTTTGCTTTGGGAGCCATTGCTGATACAAGTTTGGAGAGTATTGACGGTTAATCGGAAAGTTTATCGGAGAGGGTTTGAGAGAAATTTGGGAGTAATTTCTGAGTGGGGTTGAGAGAAATTTCCCAAAACAAAAGTCCAGTTCTTGAAACTCTGAGTCAAAGACAAGACCAACCCTGATGACTCTAACAAAGCCAAATCTGAGTCATCCAACTCCTCAAGTCAAAATCTTGAAATTTTTGGGGAAAGTACCATTTACAAGCACTACATGTGCAATGAAATGGTAAAACTAATTGGAAGACACTTCGACATAAAACAAATGCACTCTAACTCCCCTTTGAGTGTATCTTCCAAATCTACGAAAATAAAAAGAAAAGAAGTCACTAAAATAACATGCAAAAAACCCAAAAACAATTGGGTTCCAAAAACAAAATAAAAAAGGGAGGGGCAAGAACTTCCCACCGTGCACATATCTAGGGGGAGTTCTTTACTTTTGGTTTTTCTCTCATTTTAAAAAAAATAAGGCATCCTTAACTCTTTAAAAAAAAGGTTTGACTTTCTCTTCCTGATGCGAAATGATGCCCATCAAATCACACATTTAAAAGGCAATAGACATATCGGGAAACAAATCTTTATGAGTTAAGGCATATAAAAGGGGTAGTAATAGCTCTAACTAGGAGAATGATGAAAAAGGGAGTTAATTCCCCCTCGCAAATCGTCCCAACTACCTGTGTCAGGAGCATAAGCAGCCGACAAAACCCAAAAGTCTCACTGCCATATCTCCAGACTTCTGAACTCTTCCCGATTACAAATAGATGGATATCTCTCCCGACTCATCCATGTACTCATCTAAACAAACCAAATCTTCATTCAAACCCTCATCAGAAAATGCATTTTCAAGCTCTATTAGATAGACAAGCCTTTGAAATCCCTCTTCACCAAACTCACAATCTGTGCCTTCACACATTTAACCATCAGCTGACCTTTACCAGAATGATGAGGTTTCTACAAACCTGCACCATTGGCCTTGCACTCACTCAAAACACTCCCTTCAGATATGAATTTCTGAGGGAATTTTTGGTGAATGAAAGATCTGACCCCATGTAGGATCGTTAAAAGTTAGAGTTAAACTTAAACAAAGCCCTTTACTCGCAAATATAACCCTGCGGAATTAAAGTTTTATTTCACTTTACTCAAGCAATATTAAGTTCTTGTGTATAATGTAAAAGCTTGATTTGCAAAGATATAGTAACAACAAAGTATCAAATACTCGGCACTATTTGATTAACTCGAAGCTACACTATTACAAGTTGTTCAAGAACTGATAACAACAAAGATAATCGTGATGTGTGAACTAGAGCTAACTAAGCTACATATAGTGCTGATGAGATCAATGACAGCCATTAATCTCATGCGATCTAATCTAGACCGTAAACTAAAAAGTCAAATACAAACTACCAAAAGAATAAACATCGACAATTGGAATATCTTGCGTGTTTGCAGCACCATACTACTTTAGGAGAGTGGCTTGAATCAGATATAGAAGCATACGAGAAGCTTTTGCAGGATTGGACTTGCTGAAAAGACATCTCAGGAAAAGTCCAGTTGAACTCATTATCTGGTGGATAATAGAGTTCACCCGGAAAATTCGCTAAGGGACAAAACTGCTTCTTTCCGCTTGAACTGCCAGTTCCGCTTGAAGTAAGAATTCCGCTTCAACTTCAACTTCAGCCGGATCTATACAAAATTGGCTTTCAGCCGGAAATCTTCCAAGCGCAATATTCCTTACAATCTCCCCCTAAGCTGATGCTGTCAAATTATTCTTCAACTTCAATGTTTATCTTCAAAAACTGACTTGTACCCAAAAAAAATTTCTTCTCCTTGACCTACTTGTCAAAGAACTTAACCCCTGCATTCACATGTTTTGAGAGAACACTCATGCTAGTCATGGTGACCTTAACATGTTGCAGAGCTTCCCAATCTTGTTCATTCCACTGATCTTGAACATTAATTGCTTCATGGGTTGTGAAACTGCTATCTGCCCTGAGGACTCTATTCGCTACTGCCCTCTGTCTGAATGAGAGGGCAGAGGATTGGCAACTGCTGAACAAGTAAAATTGTCATCTGCTAAAGAGGTATGCGATATGATGTCCAGGGTTGTTCAATAGGGTGGTGTAATAAAACTGAAGGAAGAGATAGATGCTAATGAAAGGAAAGAAGAGATAAAAAGGGAAGAAGAGAAACAGAAAATCCTAAAAAAACCCTATGACAAAGGAAGAAGAACTCAAGCTTTTCAAAAGCTATTTCATCAACATAATGGGGGAGAATCAAAGCCAGATCAATCCTTCCAGTATTGATACCTTGAGAAACAGATATTCAGATATGCTACATGAACATGAAAGAATCTCAAAGGAAACAGGTGTACCAAGACCACAAGGTGCATTTTCTGATATGAGTAGAGTCCTAACCTCACAGCAAACCAAAAGAAACCCTCTAAACCTGTAAAGCCTAAAGCCAACCCTAAACCTATAAAGCCTATTCCACCAAAGTTTAGAACAGAAAACTTCACACCCATTGTACTACCACCTACAGTGACTCATACCCTTCCATCTCCATATCCTCACCTAAACAAACCACTCACTCCCCAAATACAAAAACCAACCACTACACCCTGATCTCCACCCAAATCACCAAAAAAACCACCCACCAAACCTGAATCCCCTGTGCACAAACCTGGTCCTTCCAAGAGAAGGAAGACAGTGGCTAAGAAGGGAAAAAGATCTTCAAATGATGATGAGGAATACACAGATGTCCATGCTGAAAGGAAAAACAAGATGGGAACCAGATGAACTTGGTTGGAAGAAGAGTTGATCCGGATACGATAGTATTTATTCTGTTTTTTTTAACATAAGTTGTACCAGTTTTATACATACAGTTTGTGTATATACTCTATTTTTTCATATTAACATACATTTTCAATAATCATAGCAGACCTCCATTTTACTCATAATTATGTTCTTACATGAAGTATATATTCTTATGTTATGTTAGTATGTTGGCATTTTGGTTAGGAGATATTGCAGACAAGAAGAACAAGATGGGAACCGCATGAACTTCAGTGGTGAAGAAGAACATAACCGGATGAACTATATTTCCTCAAGAAGAAGAGTTGATCTGGATTCATTGACTTGTTCCAGTTTTACTCATACACTTTATGTATATACTCTAATTTGTTATTTATAACATACATTTTCAATTATTTAGTTAATACGATAGTAGAGCTCCATTTCAATGAAGAGTTAATCCAAATTGAAACATAAATTTGGCGTTCATATTTTGAATAAAATCTATTTGCAACTGAACTGAAACCCTTTAATCATATTTAGAATAAAATCAGTTAAACACAAAATTAAGATTGAAATAATTAACAAAAACTTTAATAAATATATATATATATATATATATATGTGTGTGTGTGTGTGTTTATATTGATCATATAACCAAAATTGATCATAGTTACAAATCTAAATTGATCAGGATCCTATACAAAAATTTTATTAGCTGTACATGAAAACTAAGACCTAGCATCAGACATGTAATCTTCATCTTCAGGGTCATAGTCGAAGCTGCGGCTGGTGGTGGTGTCCTCATCAGGAGGAAAGCGACTCTCACCCCTAAAATGAGCATCGGAGGTGTAGGTGGAGTCCCTATTTCAGATTAAGTAGAATGACAGTTCTATATCTCCCTATGGTTCCCGGAGATAAAGTTTCGTATCCTCGATAGCTTTGTCAGACATGAAATCCATGTAGTTTGTCCCATATCTGAGGGACAAAGGTGGGATCTTCCAATAAATCAGGAAATACCATGTGTGGCCCGGAAATATCACTATGAGATTCAACTGATGGATATCAAAGGTGCGAATGTCAACATAGTCGACATAGTCTACCTTGCCCTGCCACACATCTTCTCCGGCGGCATTCTGGTGCAAAGCGCCGTTGTGGTGGATCTTCAGTGGGAACCTCCGACCACCTGTAAAAAGCCCAAATGCAGAAGCAATCAGTAATTAACAAAAAAAAACCCTATAAACCAAATGCAGAGACGAAAATACACTTACGAGGACGCGGGCCGTAGAAGGGTTTAGGGTCATTAGCGGCCCTAATTCTCCATTTTCGAGTAAAAGCATCCATTACGATTTTTTAGGAGAAGAGTGACGATTCTTTATCAGGAGACAAAATAGAGTGACGGAAGTCAAAAGTTCAGGCCACGCTACCGTGTCAATTTATTACCATGACCATTACTTATCTTTAGCCACTCATAAAATGTTTAACAGTCACTGTTGATAACTTTTGGTGTCACAAACAAAATTAATATATAGGTAATAGATTTTTATCACTTACAATAAATAAGCAAAGGGCATGAACACTCTACTATTTAGTCACACAGCCTAATATAGGTGGTCATATGTACTAGCTTTTAGCTACATAACTAATTAAAAACAGTACCCGTTGCTCACAATTAGCCACGCATAATATATACTTACTAGTTTTCTTTGTTTTTAATTCACTAAGTACTAAAATCTACTCTTCCATCACACAACATTATATAAGCATGGCCAAAGGTATCATATATATTCATTTTTGGTCACATGAATAAAATATCATTAAAATTCCATGGTCGTTTGGTGCATTTCGCCACTCTTTTTTAAGTGTGACAAATAAATGCCACACTTTTTTGTAAAAAAGTGGCTAAAGCCTCTGTACCTAATTGTTGTTGTCACTTAAACAAAAAAAATACGTGGCTAAAAGGGTCCAAAAGCTATATATTTGGCTACGGGTACAAAATATGTGTGGCTAAAACTAGTGTTTCTTACCTTTAGCCACGTTCTTTTTAAAACAGTGGCTAGGCGTTTTCGAAAAAACTGTGGCCAAAGCCACTTTTTGACATAGTCTTAAAACCGATTTATCCGCTTATTTGATAGCATATTTAAAGTTTCAATTCTGGCCAAAGCTAATTCATTGCTTTTATAAGGTTATTCAACTAAATTATTCACTCGCCTTACACATACAAATGTTTCACTTCTGGCCAAAGCTGATGGGTTGCATTTGTATTTAGCGAAACTAATCTATGCATAAAACTTAATGTTTCATTTCTGGACAAAATTGATGTGTTATATTATTTTTTGCACATACCCTAATCTTGTTCATACTTCATAATGCTTAGGTGATCGGCAAGTAACCAAGCGAAAACCGATTCATTTCAGTAGAACCTAATTAGTCTATTATTTTGGTGTTGTAATAGACTATATCACATCTTCATTTGTTTAAATTGTGCCTTATCATTGTACTTTATTATTATGCCTTAGATTATCAATTGTGCCTTAGCTAATGAGGATGATTGTATTTGAGTCTGTTTGGCTGGGATTTTCTTTATTGTTCCGGTGGAGAGAGGTTGAGAGATAGTTGTTTTCTGGGCAGTTTTTGTTGGTGGCTTAGGAGAAGAAGGAGGTGGCATTCCTTTATAAGCTTTAGTTGAAGATTTGGGCTTCTTTGAGTTCATGCTCTTGAGTTGTTCTATTTCATCTTCTTCTTCACCTGGGATACTACTTTGAGGTTTTGTCCTTTTTTCATTGGAGTTTCAACAGAGATTGTGATAGGCTTTCTTTTCTCATCTGTTTCTTTTACTTTTTGTTTCCATTCTCTTTCTATCTTTCTCATCTGATCTTCTTGGAAGGAGTATTTGATCTCCAGGTTTGCAGAGGTCAGTTGATTTCTTGTCAGTTTGCTTCTGAGTAATCTTATTTCTTCTTGTGCCTTCTTTGCCTGATTTTTGCCTGATTTTTGCCTGATTTTTGCCTATATCTTCAAGAGTCTTTTTCTTGTGTAATAATTCTGCAGAGAAATTTTTAATGACTTGTTGTTATCTCTACAGTTTGCAAATTTTGAAGACTTTTTCTGATGTCTTCAGAAATTTTATTGGCCTCCTTGCTTAGTTCTTCTTTCCAGGTTTTCAGCTCATCTACCAGATATTTAGTTGTTTGGTGTTTTGAGTTGTGCTTCTTTCCACCTTCATGAGCTCTTCTGAGTTTGAGTGTTTGAGTTTTTCCAGCTCATGAAGGTCAGTTTTCCGATCTCTTTTGCAGTTAAATATTTTCTCTCTGATTGATGGAGACAACTCTAAGAGATCAGATTTGAGTAGGATACTGGGTAAACTTGGAGTTGGATCAACATATGATCTTTCTCGTTCTAACATACCAGTGGACAACACATGTCCAACAGTTTTACTAACATTTTCTCTGTTGAGAGTTTTGTTAGTGCCTAGAATACCAGAAATATCTGATGTTCCTAGGCCTGCCACATTCATTGTCTTTATCCTGAATTATTCGGACTCATGTGTTGTTTGATGATTCTTTTCAGAATTCTCATGTGTCAAATCCTCGAGGAACCAATCCCTGTGGGTTCTTTCCAAGTTTCCTTGACTCATTGAGTCTCCACTTGTTGATACTTGTTGATGACTCTCAGAGTCATCAAATAGGCTGGGCTTGGTGGCTATTTTGGGAATGTGGATCTGAGGGGGTGAGTTTGGTGAAGTTGAAGCTTTTATAGGCTGAGGTGGTGGAATGTGATGTGGGAGAGTCAGGAGAATTCTTGTTTAGAATGACTGATTCAGAGAAATGAGATGTTTGTGGGCTTTGTTTTGGAGTTGGTTGTTCTGGTTCAGATGGGTTATGTTCTTGTAGCTCTATTCCTTCTTTGTATTTTATCAAAACTAGGGAGCTATCTGGTATATTCAAAAGCAAAGAAATAGGTACAAAGGAAATAGAGTGTGTTGTACCTGATTCAAACTTTTTCAGATTTTTCAGAATGGTTGACCTATGCTTAGCTTCCTTCATAGCCAATTATCCTTCCTGACAATTTTTTAAGATGAGTAGAGAAAGAAACCTTATAAATGGAATGTGGACAGTTTCTTTCTTCTCCTTTTGTTTATCTTCAATTCTTTTCACTAGATTCCTTCACAGTATAGCTCCATAATCTATTCTTTTATTCAGGATTATAGCGACCATTATGGAGTAAATGATTCACTAGCTTGATTAGATGAGCCGACTTTAGCAGTTAAGCTGTAAATTAGTGTGCGCATCATCAGTTTCCACTTTCTCTCTAGTTGATTAATGTTTATACCTGAGATTGTGGTAAAGCTTGTTCCTTTGTTCAAGGAATTGATGGTTTTGAGGATCTCTGTTTTAGTTGGGGGTTGAGCAGGATTTTCTGGTGCTGTGAGGTCAGTAACTTGTATGAAATCTTCTTCAGAAAACTATAGGGTTGATGTGGATTGATCTTCGTTTTGAATGAGCGCTTTAATCCATACCTTGTTAGTTGCAGTTTCAGTTTCCACTTTTATTGTTGACCAGACATTCATAAGAGCCTCTTTGCTGACTTCTTCATCTTCAGTGAGAACTGTCATGAGAGGCGAGTACCTCAATGCTTCTATGATGATCTGAACATCGCTTGAGTAAGCCGGTGGATTTAGATTTGGTCGCATATTGTTTTGCTCTATGTTGAATGTGTTGAATAGGGAGATTTGGGAGGATGAAGCGATTTTTGATTGTTTGAAGAATTGCTTTGCTTGGTGAGGATTGTGATTTTGTGAACGATGTTTGATTTTGGGAATGAGTGAGGGTTTTATAGCATGAGAGAGATTCTAGGGTTTTAACGGCTCTTTTTCACCGATTGGATTGACTGGGTGGTGAAACGGATGTCCGTTGGATCATTGATTTTCCTCATAACTAAAAACGTTACCGTTCTTTTTTAATTGGAGCATTTGACGTCTTTATATTCGGTTGGGATTTCTTGATGAAGATTTGTTCTGCCCCCGAATTTGATGAGATCAAATGTGTTTTTCTTTTATCAACTCCAAATTTTTCAGACCCTTTCAGTGGTTCTTTGTCATACCTTCTTTCTTCTCCTTAAATTTTTCAGAACCTTTCAGTGGTTCTTTGTCATTTCTTCTTTCTTCTCCTTTCCCCCTCTTTTTTTTTTGGTGTGTGTGAGTGATGGTATGTAAGAGACTTTTCATTTTTATGTTTTATATTGGCATTCAGTTTTCTGTACAGAACTACTTCGGAATTTCCGGAGTTATTCTGTATGACCAGTTATTAGTGTGATGATCAAGAGCATGTGTTTGATGGTCCTTTTTGTTTCATATTGACATTCATGCTTTTGTCCAGAACTACTTTGGAAATTCTGGAGTACTTCTGTATGATTAGATCCTTAGTGATGAAGTACAGAATTTTTATGCAATTTTGACCTCTTCTTGCAACGTCCCCAAAAGATTATATTTCAACAACTTTTTTTACAAAACTGACACCTAGTACAGATCTTTATTTAAACATTAAGTTTAAGTGAAAGCATGTAGTTCTACAAGTACTGGATAAGATGATTCTGGTGGGTATAGGAGGATGTGCTCTGGCTTCAAGTTGAAGAGGAATGTTGTTATGAGAGATGGGTCTCAGGTTCTCATCATCTTCCTCTATAATGTCATTTGGAAGCCTAGTAATATGAAGACCAAGAAACCTTCGGGAGGGTAGGAGTTGGGTGTGATATTCACGAGGAATTCCTTCCCATTGCTTGGCTTGGCAGATTATACTCGTCACAAAACGAGGATACAGAATAACTCTCTCTTCTATGGGCAGATAGCAGTTCTTTTTCATGTTTTGTAGAAGATAGTGAGAGAAGTTCATGTTAAGGCCGTTAATCAGAGCATGCATGACCATTTGAGTATCATGGTCAACAAGATGATGATTATTGATCTTGGATGAGAAGCAGGGTTGAATTTAAGTAAAGAAGAACTGCCAGATGGGGGGAAGATGGAATATGTTGGCCTGTTCTTCGAGAAATTCTACATTATACCCAATGTCGATGAAGGTTTCAATGACTTGGGTCCTGTTGAAGTGGGTGGCCCCATTTTTGTCATTCAGACAGAGGGCAGAGCGAATGGAGTCCTCAGTGACTTCAAAGGTAAGTCGGTTCACTCGTGTTCTTATGATCATATCTCTGAACTTCAAAAGGAGTGTGGCATTGTTAAGGTTATCTAACAGTCTGATCTTTGCTTGTTCGACTTTGATGTTCTTGTCAGCTTCTCTGGCGATTATGCTTCTTCTTTTCTTCTTCTTAGAGTCCATCTTTGCCATTTTCTCCTCAAAATACCTTCTATTGGCTTCATTGACCAGACCCATTATTAGTCCATCTATATGCTTAGCTTTCTTAGCTTCTTCAAGACTAGAAAGGGAGCACCTAGCCTTTAAAACATGAATGTTGGGCAGAGATGGAGCACTCCTTAACCAAGTACAGTTAAGAGTATTCCTAATCATCATATTTCTCATCAAAGATAGTGCTTCAAGATCTATCCATATGGCTAGCTGAGAGAACATTGGTTCAGCCAAGTCAGCAGTGACAGTCATATCCAGGATAACTTGTTCTTCCGAGAGAACTTCCTCCTGCATCCCATATCAGAAATTTGCAGATCACTTAGCACACTTGTGATCTGATTATCATCAGTCACTTGTTCCGGATGAAGTTCTACTTCCGGATCAATAAGTTGTTCTTCTGGATTAGTTTCTTTTTCTGTATGAAGTTGTTCTTGTACATCCGCATGGCCTTCTAACTCCGGATCCGATGAAGAAACTCCGTGCAAGATCCTATTTTGAATTAAATATAGTTTGACATGTGAATTACAATATTTCAGCCGTTGACAACCTTTTAATCAGTGGCTTTCACCCGTTCAATTTTTTCTCCTTGAGCTCTGACACTTACACGGAGAGCTGCCATTTCATTTTCAAGTTTTGTATATCGAACCGTCAATTCAGTAAGTGTCTCGCTGCTCTCAACTGGTGTGTCCAATGGGACATCATGGGTGTTTAGGCTAAAAATTATAGAACTAAATTAATTAACCAAATCCGTTTGTGAGGTGAGGTGCCCTGGATGTTCAGATTGTAAAACCAAATTTACTTGTTAAAATTAGGGTTTAAATAGTTTAAATGGAAACACAAATGGTAACTTCCCTGGATGCAACTAGGAACACCGAGATTTGTAAGGGGGAAAAGCCCTTAACCCCTAGATATCTCCAAAGGTCGCCGGCATAAAAAACCCCTCGGCAACGATAACACACGTTGCCCGTTTATTTCCACGTAAAACAATTCGATTACAATGTTTGCGGCTTGTTTTCTAAGTGATAGTGTGAGTATAAGTGTGCGTAAGTGAGTAAAAGTAAAGCCTATGCCGCATATTAATATAATAAATCCCTAACTAACATTCCGTGATTCTTGGGATCTTTATTCGAACGGCGTTTGTTCGTTAATGACCGAATTCATCGGCGAGTCTTTCATTCTGCACGTGTTTATGATCTTGACTAAGTCCTCTTGATCGTTATTCGACCTTCTGCACCTGACTATAGATCAAACAAATTCAAGAACAAATTGTTAGTAACGATGCCGTAGCATGCTAGGTAACCGTACATGCTGGGGTAAGATAATATAAATATGCAGTCCCTGGATGTACGACATCCTGGGGTATCATGAACGGAAATCCAAGGTACCGATAAGCCATATATACAGTTCATGGTTGTCCGACATCCAAGGGTCCAAATCTGTCAAAGAATGTTAGTAAATTTTTAGTGCGAAATCCAGGGTATAACAATTGCCCCCAAATTCGCAGCTAGTGGATAGAATTTCACAGCTGTGAATTTTTGAAATTTGGAGACTCATCCTAGCTTGTTTAATCCTGTCCACCCATTTAGGAGTAGATGCTCCACGATCTCTACCCATGTCCTCTCACCCCTATAACTTTTACCCATTAAATACCCCTCTCTCTCAATCGGTTTTAGCCACTTCTACTAGAGAGAAAAGTGATCATCGCTTCCATCGTTCCGCCTGCGTTCTCCGATCAGGTATATCCTTCCTTCTATCTTTCAATTTCCTAGCCCGATGATGACTAAGAAATGTATTCGTTCCGAGTCTGAGGCTATTCCTATGGAAATCGAAGATTTCCTCGACCAACATACCTCCAAAGCCCTGAAACAGAGACATGCAGCTTTGATGAAGCCGACATTGTCGCCCTTAGGGCATCTGGGCTACTACCTGCTTTAGCTAAAATCCGACCATTCGACCATAGGTTGAGATCGGATTTCACGTCCCACACCTGGGTTTGTTTACCCGCAGCCCCTTTCAGTATTGGACTCTCCTACCCCTTTTCCGGCTTAGTCACCGAGTTCTTCGAAGCCTCTGGTCTCTCTTATGCCCAAACTCTTCCCACAGTTTGGCGCATCCTGGGTACCCTTGATCGTCTCAACCACTCTTACGAATAGCTGATCGGTCTACCTGAGTTAGCCTAGGTCTACGAGATGAAATCCCATGGCTCAAACTGTTTTTTGTTCAAATACCTCACCAAAGACCTGCAACTAATAACCGGTGTCACTCAGCGAGAAGAATGGAGAGGCCGGTTCTTCTTTGTAAAGCGATCGAGTATTCTAGGGGGTCATCGGCTTCCTCATAGGTGGATTGTTAAGGGTAGGAAGACCTATCATAGAAATTTAGGGTTAAAACATGTGTCTATCAAATTACTAACCTTGGATGTTTGCTTATGCAGTGCCTAGCTTGTTAGAGATTGGTCCTGAGGAGCAGAATACTGAAGTTAATTTGCAGAAGTTCCTGAGCATCCCTGAATCCGAACGATCATTCCGTTGTGACGAGATTTCTGCTGCTTCCTACCATACTCCCTGCATGTCAAGCTGTAAGTACCCCTGGATTCATTTGTTTGTTTTTATAAATATTGATGATCTGACATTCAGGGTTTTTTTCTCAGCTGCTGCCCCCAAGTTCGACCTTGATGACATGGATGCCGTCTTGAGTTTTTGGAGCTGGTACCGAAGATGATATAATGGTCCTTGGATCTGTGAAGACTAAACCCACTCCCCTTACCAGGATTCCTCCATCCAGGGCCTCTGGAACAAAGAGGAAGACTCGAGGGTCAAGTGCTGCTGCTACCACCTCTACTGCCCCCAGTACCATCTCGGACCTCTCGGCCACAGATAGTGAATCCCTTGTTCATCAGGTAACTGTCATTTACCCTTAATAAATTTATTTGTGTCAACCCTGACCCTGGATTCCGTTTTCGTTTCAGGCCACCTCCCACATTCTGGATCTTCTAGCTGCCGCTAAGAAGTGAGCGGTTAATGCTGAAGCTGTGGCTAAGGCAAAGGTTGCTCAGGCTAACAAGGAAACCACCAAAGCCAAAATTTGTTAGAGCATATTCCTATGCTACGATGTGTCTCGTGTATTGTATCTACACTAGAGCGTTTGTGTGAGTCTTAGTGGTATCATACCAAGGTGGCCGTACCACTTGGTCCGCCGTATCATTGGCACGGGCGTACCAATGGTACGCTGGGTGGTCCACCAGTAGTATTTTCAAATGGATCGCATTCCACGGTCTCGGTAGTAATTCACCATCCATGTTGGCAAGCCAATATGCCCCCTTACCTGCCTCTGAGTCGATTAAGTAGGGACCTTCCCATTTAGGGGCTAACTTACCATCCCCTGGATTCATCGTGTTTTGAAATGCTTTCCTTAGAATCAAGTCTCCCACCCTGAATCTTCGGATCCTTACATGTTTGTTGTAGGTATTATAGCTTCTTTGTTGATATGCGGCCATTCTCCAAGCAGCTTGCCCTCGTAGCTCAGGCACGGTATCAAGGTCGTCAGCCAGGGACTTATGATTTACATCCTGGGTTCGACTGATGACCCTGAATGTTGGGACCACCATTTCTGTTGGAAGCCAAGGAAAATGGAATCTGGCCCGTGGCATTCTTGGATGTAGTTCTATCAGCCCACAAGGCTAATGGTAGTTTTTCTGCCCACTTTCCTTTTTTCTCTTTAAGCCTTTTTTGTAAATTATTGATGATGATCTTATTGTTGGACTCTGCCTGGCCATTGTCCTGGGGATGCACTGGTGTAGATGTTATCATTTTTATTCCCTAACTTTCACAAAATCTAGTGGTCCTTTTGCCAATGAATTGAGATCCATTGTCACACACTATTTCATAGGGTATGCCAAATCTTGTTATGTTGTCTCTTTTGATAAATGAGATAACTTCTTTCTCTCTAACTTGGACATATGCTTCAGCCTCTATCCACTTCGAAAAGTAATCAGTCATTTCTAGCATAAAGACTTTACCTCCTAGCGCCCTGGGTAGCATTCCCACGATGTCCATTCCCCATTTCATAAAGAGCCAGGATGTAGGGATTGGATGCAGGTGTTCAGCAGGTTGATGAGGAATATTGGCGTGTCTTTGGGAAGCATCACATTTGAGGGCAAAATCCTAGGAGTCTTTTCTCAAGGATAGCCAGAAGTATCCTGTCCTCAGGATCTTAGATATTAGGGACTTGCCCCCTGTATGATTTCTGCAGTAACCTTCGTGGATATCTTTGAGTACTTCCTGAGCTTCGTTGTCTTCCAAGCATCTTAAGTATGTTCCTGCGACAGATTTTTTATACAATTTTCCTTTTATAAGGATGTACCTGGCCATTCTGATTCTGAATGCTCTAGTATCCTTTTCTTCCTTCGGGACGGAGCCATCCTGTAGATAATTTATAATAGGTTTGGTCCAAGATGACGGGTTATCATGGGAATTAGGTTGCTGTACAACCTAGGTATCGGATGCCAAGACCTTGTCCCCAGGGTTAATATCTTCTGAGTTATCTTGTTTGTTGATTGCTGGACTTAGTATGTGGATTATGGGGATATGTGTATCTTCCATTGCCTTGAATACTGACCCCAGGTTAGCTAGTGCATCTGCTTCAGCATTTTCATCCCTGGGTACTTGTTGAATGTCGCGAAAATTTGAAAATCCTGGGATATTGTGACATCCGAGAATTTCAAGGTTCACTTCCGTTAGACAATCTCCGTTAGTTACGTTATAAGTGTTAACTTAGTAACTAATGCTTAACTAGGCCGAATACGTCCACGACCTTTGGTTGATCACCGAACCCATCCATACGTGTTATGTGTTCATCGAATTATTGTAAATATGTGCAACGTGATTTAAATGCGTGATTATTATTAAAAAGCATGACTATTTATTATTTGTTGAATTATATGACAAATTGCTCAATTGTGTATTTAATGTTTAATCGAGGAATTATGTGGGTAACTAGTAATTAGAAATGTATGCATTTGTGTTAATGATTGGGCTAGTAATTAGACTAATCATGGGCTAATGATGGCTAATCATTGGGGCCCAAATCCCAATGAAAGCCCATGAGAAAAGCCTTGGTATTTAAACCCTCCAAAAACCCTAATGCTCCCATAATCTCCATACATCACACAAGAAACACACACACACTCTCTCCCTCTCACTCACGAAATCTGGATCAGCCCCAAGAGCCATCAAGACCAGCCATTAATTCTGTTGGTAAAGATCATCCATAGAAGCTTGATCAAACCGTGAGTCCCAAAACCATGTTTCTTGCTTTTCTATGTGTTTTCTTCATAAAGCATGCCTAGATCTCCATGAAATCGTTAGATCTTCTGTTATAATGCTTAGGAATGCTAGATCTATCATAAAAACTACAACTTTACGTGAGAAACTGACCCATACTGAAGATTTATGCTAGATTAGGTTATTTTGGGTAAAATGTGTTCTTGAAGATTTGATGATGAAAATGCATGTTTATGATGTTAAAAATGCTCCTGTGATGTTCCTAAATGATTATGTATGCTTGAGAATGAACTACATGAAGTATGGAGGCTGTTAGAAAGATTTCTAGCTAAATTTACGGGTTTTTTTAGCGACTAGCGAAACTGTGCCTTCATCAGGCGAAATTATGTAGCGAAACTACGTATATCTCCTTCCAGCGACACTATATAGCGAAACTATAGTGTCGCCGGGTAAACCAACCAGACCTAACCGAACGAAACTACCGAGCGAAATTCCCTGAACGAAAGTTCAAACCAGTTTCGGGCGAAACTAGGCTAGCGAAACTGTGCCAACAGTTTCGAGCGAAACTAGCATAGCGAAACTGTGTCATCGGGTATTGCCTAGCGAAAGTGATGCCCGTGCACACAGCGAAACTGCCTAGCGAATCTATACTAGCGAAACTGTGACCAGACGTAAACCCAAACTTGTGCAATTTACTTGAATGTTATGCCATAACTTACATGATTATGCTATGATGAAACATGTTTGATTTCTGACTTATGTGAACCCTTGTTTATGATCAACCATCGGTGTCATGTGTCGGTATGTCGAGTCGTAGTTCCAACGTGCTATGTTATGGGCCATAGTGACGTCGTTAAAGTTTAGACACAACCTAACACCTAAGACCTTAATGTGATTACTAGGTCTTCGTTAGCAAAACAATATTCGGATTATTTAACAAGTGTAGCTGAGCAACCTAAGGTGAGTTTCACAAACCCTTTAATTGTGAGCCCGTTTGGGTCACAACGAATATACTTAACGGAAAACAACGCTGACATTTTGAGGTATCGTCAAATGTGATATCTGCTATGGAAGTTGGAGTGTTTTATGGGAACACTTTCAACTGTCCTTCCTTGGGGTTTCAAATGAAATCCGCAACCAACTATTGAATACGTAAACTCATTGGGATTTCAAAGGAAATCCGGAACAACCATTTTGACACTTAAACTCTTTTTAGGATTTCAAATGAAATCCAGAACAAACGGTTTTAATATGACTAGTGTAGGTTAAAGTCTAAACCAAATGATATCACATGATTTCTAAGGATGCCTTGAAACTTAAAAGTCCTCAACAATTTAGTACCATTAATTTGTGAAGCGAGGGGATGTTGGGTAGATCTACTGAGGGTTGACAACCCTGCTCCGCGGTACAAAAATGTGTAGCCAACCGGTTGGAGGCCGAACGGAGTTCAATATCAGCCTATTTTTAGTTGTGGGTCCCATGAGGAACAAAACTGGAGGCACAAACCATCGGCAAATGCCGAACACTGTTACGTCAGCTTTGGTACGAACTTCCTTAGTGCATGGAAACCGGATTAGCTACCCGCGATATCGGTTGACCGCTTTAACTTTTACTTAACTAGTGCATATTCGATAATTCAACACTTGGCAATGTTTGCAAAACTAATACTTATTATATGTTGATACATACGCTTATGAGGCCGGGCCAATGCATGACATGCCCACCGTGAACTCACCAACCGTTAGGTTGACACTTGTGTGGTTTTCACTTTTGCAGATCGTTGAGGAGTATCCACTGGAGGTTGGCATGGCGCTTGAAGTTACTTAACTTTATTTTAAACTTAATTTGGGAATTAAACAACTATTTATGTTCTGTAATTAAAGCACGTGGTTAGTGCTAAGATACTTATGTTCTTATTCCGCTGCGTACTTTTAAACTGTTTTTATTATGAACATTTGGACTTTACTCTGATTCGTTTAGTATTTGTAACTAATGGTTGTGGTCCTGGTTTGCTCGCACCCCTTAACGGTATAAACTCCGTTAGTGGTTATTTGGGGGTGTGACAGATTGGTATCAGAGCCATAAGTTGCAGAGAACTGGAATCACTTTTGAAAAACGATTTGGAAACTGCAACTTGAAAACCTTAGTTACAAACGAACAAACAAATTCCCAAAACCAAAATAATTACGTGCCAACCTGGGATACTCGCTCTGCTGTGTAAGTAAAAGCTTAGTACGTATGTATATATATATATATATTATAAATATATATATAGACCGTGTCTAGGTAGTCTAACGGAAAACCTTAGGGAAAATTTTCACTCACGAATACGAAACGCGAACGCCAGTACGCACACTATTCCGGGGGAAAGCGACAACGAAACGATGCTACACGCTACGTCCTGATTTCTACTACGATGACTACGCCGACTGTGACTTTTATGGGAAAGCCGACGTTCGACGATAGTACTTACGACTTACGACGTTCTCCGACGACGCCTCGATTTTTGCACGAAAATTTTTCTGGACTAATAGAGGGATAACGGGAAATTGTTGATATGCATATTATGGGATATGTATAAAATATAACTGTGACTGAACACTGGCTACTTTAACTGTCCAGCAAAATGTCTGGAAGAGGACACGGAAGGAGCAACATTAACATGACACCTGCACAACTACAAGCTATGATTAACGAACACGTGCAAGCCGCGGTGGCAGCCGTCCAAGCTGCATACGCCGCACAGGGTAATTTTTATGCCGGTTAAGGCACAAAGCGATTATACTTTGACCTGTTTAAACTTAAAACTCGAACTATTATTGCATCAGGAAACCACCATCACTGCACGTTTAAGTCCTTCATGGATTGCAAGCCAATGACGTTTTCCGGCGAAGAAGGAGCGGTAGGACTCCTCAGGTGGATCGAGAAGTCTGAAAAGGTCTTCTCTATGTGCAACTGCCCTGCTGAGAACAAAGTGAAAGTATGCTACTGGTACCTTTGAGGGAGCTGCTCTCTCCTGGTGGAATGCCGAAATCCAGATGATTGGGATTGATGCGGCTAATAACATGGAATGGGAAGCGTTTAAGGAACTGATTATGTAGGAGTACTGTCCCCGTGACCAAGTGAAGAAGTTAGAGGGCGAATTCTTGAATCTGAAAATGACTGGGTCTGAAGTCGAACAGTATACTGCGCGTTACCATGAGTACGCGGTGCTATGTCCGACAATGGTTGATGCTGAATTTAAGCGCATTGAGCGTTATCTGGAGGGTCTCGCACCCCAAATCAAGAGCTTGGTGACAGCCAGCAACCCCACAACCGTGCAGCAAGCCATCCGTTTGGCTCACAAGCTTACTGACCAGGAAATTGAGAAGGGTACACTTCCTGCTAAGGCCACTAGAGAAAACTGCCTTAAGTGGCAAGCGTAAGGCTGAAGAAGAAGCTCCAGCAACTTCTGTGAACAATCAAACTGTTGGGAATCAATCTGGGAGATCCTCTAACTCCCAATATCAGAACAAGCGACCTGACAACACAAGATCCAATTTCAACAGTGGCAGCAACAGTGGGAGTAACAACCGCCAAGGCGGGAATGGAAACTACAAGGGTAAAGCTCCGTTTTGTAATAAGTGCGGGAAACACCACAATGGTATGTGTAGCAAAGGCCTGGAATGTGGAAGATGCGGGAAACTGGGGCATGAGGCTAACAACTGCTGGACCAACTTGCAAAAGTTGAACAACAACGGTCAGAACCAAGGAGGAAATAACAACAACAGGGGAAACGGAAACAACCGCAACGGGCAAGGAAACAATCAGAACAACAACAATGGTGGAGCCCGTGGCTGTTATGAATGTGGTGCGCAAGGCCACATGAGGAAAGATTGCCCGCAATTGGGCAGACAAGGGAATGGTAACAATGGCAACGGTGGAAACCAGGGCAACGGAAATGGTAACGGTGGGAATGGTAATGGTGGAAACGGAAATGGTGGGAATGGTAGAGGTCGTGCCTTCGTCATGGGTCAAGGGGAAGCTCGCAACGACGCCAATGTGATTAACGGTAAATTTATATTAAATGGTTTCTTTGCTACTGTATTGTTTGATTCTGGTGCTGAAAGAAGCTTTATTTCCACTAAGTTTGCCAAGTTAATTAATGCTAAACCGATTGACCTAGATGCTAAGTATGTGGTAGAGCTAGCAAGTGGTAAACTTCATGATACGACTCAGATAGTCAAGGACTGTAAGTTAGAACTAGTTGGCCATACGTTAGGAATCGACCTTATGCCTTTCCCGATTGGTAGTTTTGATGTCATAGTAGGAATGGATTGGTTATCTGAAAACCGAGCTGAAATTTTATGTCAAGAAAAAGTGGTTCGTATCCCACTCAAAGACGGTGAAGTGTTAACAGTTCAAGGTGAAAAAGGTGGAACAGTCACCGGTATTATCTCGTTTCTTAAAGCTCAAAAGTGCCTTCGTAAAGGTCACTTCGCGATCCTTGCAAACGTCACTGACACGACACTTCCCGAGCGTAAAATCGACGACTACCCGATAGTCCGCGACTTTCAAGATGTATTTCCTGAAGATCTGCCTGGTTTGCCTCCATTTCGACAAGTCGAGTTTGGAATCGACTTAGCTCCTGGAGCCGCTCCGATTGCACGCGCACCTTACCGTTTGGCGGTAAGCGAACTCAACGAACTCTCAGCACAACTTCAAGAGTTACTCGACAAAGGATTTATTCGTCCAAGTTCGTCTCCATGGGGAGCACCGGTATTATTTGTTAAGAAGAAGGATGGAACGTTCCGCATGTGTATTGACTACCGAGAGCTTAACAAGGTTACGATCAAGAATCGGTATCCACTTCCTCGAATTGACGATCTCTTCGACCAACTGCAAGGTTCGAGCTACTTTTCAAAGATTGATCTACGGTCTGGATATCACCAACTTCGTGTTCGCGATGAGGATGTTCCCAAGACTGCTTTTAGAACTCGGTATGGTCATTACGAGTTCCTAGTTATGCCGTTTGGGCTAACTAATGCGCCTGCTGTATTTATGGATCTGATGAATCGAGTGTGCAAGCCGTACCTCGATCAGTTTGTGATAGTTTTCATTGACGATATTTTGATCTACTCCAAGAAAAAGGAAGAACACGAGAGACACCTACGACTTATCTTGGAATTGCTCCGCAAAGAACAGCTTTATGCTAAGTTTTCAAAGTGCGATTTTTGGATTCGCGAAGTCCAGTTTCTTGGACACATTGTTAACAAGGATGGAATTCATGTCGATCCAGCTAAAGTGGAAGCTATCAAGAATTGGTCTACCCCAAGAGCGCCGACTGAAATCCGACAATTTTTGGGACTTGCCGGATATTACCGAAGATTCATCAAGGGTTTCTCGCAATTGGCTCAACCCTTAACAGCCTTAACGCACAAAGGAGTGCAATATAGATGGGGTGAGAAAGAAGAACACGCGTTTCAAACTCTTAAGGACATGTTATGTTCAGCTCCGATTCTCTCGTTACCCGAAGGGGTTGACGACTTCGTGGTCTATTGCGATGCATCCATTCAAGGACTCGGTTGCGTGTTGATGCAACGAGACAAAGTGATTGCCTACGGGTCCAGGCAACTGAAGGATACTGAGAAGAATTATACAACACATGATTTGGAATTGGAGCCGTTGTATTTGCACTCAAGATTTGGAGACATTACCTCTACGGAACAAAGTGCACGATATTTACCGACCACAAAAGCTTACAACACATCTTTGAGCAGAAGGACCTCAACACGCGACAACGACGGTGGGTCGAATTACTCAATGATTATGACTTAGCGATTAAGTATCACCCGGGAAAAGCCAATGTTGTGGCTGACGCCTTAAGTCGAAAAGAGTACGAAAAGCCTCGACGAGTACGAGCGCTGCTACTTACCATTCGCACGGGACTGCCGGATCGGATCCGCGATGCCCAACGAGAAGCTTTGAAAGAAGAAAACTTCGCAGCTGAAGCACTGCGAGGGGTGGATGGAAACTCCGAAATTAAGTCCGACGGACTCAGATATTACAATGACAGAATTTGGATTCCTTTACTTGGAAATCTCCGTGAGCTCGTGATGGATGAGGCTCACAAGTCAAGGTATTCGGTGCACCCTGGATCGGACAAAATGTACCAAGATTTGAAGAACTTGTATTGGTGGCCGAATATGAAAGCCGACATTGCGTGATATGTGGCTAAGTGTTTAACGTGCTCAAGAGTTAAGATCGAGTACCAAAAGCCTTCAGGATTATTGCAACAACCAAAGATCCCAGAATGGAAATGGGAGGATATCTCCATGGATTTCGTAACGGGATTGCCTCATCGATCGAATCGACCGGATGCGATTTGGGTTATCATTGATCGACTAACCAAATCTGCACACTTTATTCCAATGAGGGAGAATGACAATATGGATAAGTTAACTAAGCTGTACATTGACCGAATTGTGGCACGTCATGGAGTGCCTAAGACTATTATCTCCGACAGAGATCCTCGATTTACTTCCCGACTGTGGCAATCTATGCAAGAAGCACTGGGAACCAGACTGGATATGAGTACAGCTTATCACCCGCAGACCGACAGTCAGACGGAATGAACTATTCAGACCTTAGAAGACATGCTCCGAGCTTGCGTTCTCGACTTCGGAAAAGATTGGGAGGCTCATCTTCCGTTGGTGGAGTTCTCCTACAACAACAGTTATCATACGAGCATTGGTGCAGCACCTTTTGAAGCTCTTTATGGCAGAAAATGTAGATCGCCCGTGTGTTGGGCCGAAACGGGTGAGAAAGGACTCACCGGACCAGAAATCATTCATGATACAACGGAACGAATTATTCGAATCAGGAAACGGATAGCCGCAGCACGTGATAGACAAAGAGCTATGCCGACAAACGCCGTAAACCTTTGAAGTTCGAGGTAGGCGACAAGGTACTATTGAAGGTATCTCCCTGGAAAGGTGTGATACGCTTCGGAAAGCGTGGAAAGTTCAATCCTCGCTATATCGGTCCATTTAAAATCATTGGGGAAGTAGGCCCGGTGGCCTATCGATTACAACTCCCTGCTGAACTCGATGGAGTTCACAACGTGTTTCACGTCTCGAATCTGAAGAAATGTCTGGCTGAAGACACTGAAATAATTCCTTTGGAGGAATTGGAAATTGACGAACATTTGAGATTTATTGAGCAACCGGTAGAAATCATGGGACGCGAGGAGAAAGCCCTCAAACGTAGCAAGATTCCGATCGTCAAGGTTCGATGGAACTCAAAGAGTGGACCTGAATATACTTGGGAACGAGAGGATCAAATGAAGAAAAAGTATCCTCACTTGTTCGAGCAGACGTCCTCGGAAACTCAAGGTATGATTTAATTTTGGGGACCAAAATTCCTTTAACAGGAGGAGGATGTGGCGACCCTAAAACTTTTGCTTTCTTTTCCCCAGCAACGATAGCAACGACGACAGCTGAGGCCGCAAACGCTACAACGCAAGAATAATTTTCGGGACGAAAATTCCCATTTACAAGGGGATGATGTGACATCCGAGAATTTCAAGGTTCACTTCCATTAGAAAATCTCCGTTAGTTACGTTATAAGTGTTAACTTAGTAACTAATGCTTAACTAGGCCGAATACGTCCACGACCTTTGGTTGATCACCGAACCCATCCATACGTGTTATGTGTTCATCGAATTATTGTAAATATGTGCAACGTGATTTAAATGCGTGATTATTATTAAAAAGCATGACTATTTATTATTTGTTGAATTATATGACAAATTGCTCAATTGTGTATTTAATGTTTAATCGAGGAATTATGTGGGTAACTAGTAATTAGAAATGTATGCATTTGTGTTAATGATTGGGCTAGTAATTAGACTAATCATGGGCTAATGATGGCTAATCATTGGGGCCCAAATCCCAATGAAAGCCCATGAGAAAAGCCTTGGTATTTAAACCCTCCAAAAACCCTAATGCTCCCATAATCTCCATACATCACACAAGAAACACACACACACTCTCTCCCTCTCACTCACGAAATCTGGATCAGCCCCAAGAGCCATCAAGACCAGCCATTAATTCTGTTGGTAAAGATCATCCATAGAAGCTTGATCAAACCGTGAGTCCTAAAACCATGTTTCTTGCTTTTCTATGTGTTTTCTTCATAAAGCATGCCTAGATCTCCATGAAATCGTTAGATCTTCTGTTATAATGCTTAGGAATGCTAGATCTATCATAAAAACTACAACTTTACGTGAGAAACTGACCCATACTGAAGATTTATGCTAGATTAGGTTATTTTGGGTAAAATGTGTTCTTGAAGATTTGATGATGAAAATGCATGTTTATGATGTTAAAAATGCTCCTGTGATGTTCCTAAATGATTATGTATGCTTGAGAATGAACTACATGAAGTATGGAGGCTGTTAGAAAGATTTTTAGCTAAATTTACGGGTTTTTTTAGCGACTAGCGAAACTGTGCCTTCATCAGGCGAAATTATGTAGCGAAACTACGTATATCTCCTTCCAGCGACACTATATAGCGAAACTATAGTGTCGCCGGGTAAACCAACCAGACCTGTCCGAACGAAACTACCGAGCGAAATTCCCTGAACGAAAGTTCAAACCAGTTTCGGGCGAAACTAGGCTAGCGAAACTGTGCCAACAGTTTCGAGCGAAACTAGCATAGCGAAACTGTGTCATCGGGTATTGCCTAGCGAAAGTGCTGCCCGTGCACACAGCGAAACTGCCTAGCGAATCTATACTAGCGAAACTGTGACCAGACGTAAACCCAAACTTGTGCAATTTACTTGAATGTTATGCCATAACTTACATGATTATGCTATGATGAAACATGTTTGATTTCTGACTTATGTGAACCCTTGTTTATGATCAACCATCGGTGTCATGTGTCGGTATGTCGAGTCGTAGTTCCAACGTGCTATGTTATGGGCCATAGTGACGTCGTTAAAGTTTAGACACAACCTAACACCTAAGACCTTAATGTGATTACTAGGTCTTCGTTAGCAAAACAATATTCGGATTATTTAACAAGTGTAGCTGAGCAACCTAAGGTGAGTTTCACAAACCCTTTAATTGTGAGCCCGTTTGGGTCACAACGAATATACTTAACGGAAAACAACGCTGACATTTTGAGGTATCGTCAAATGTGATATCTGCTATGGAAGTTGGAGTGTTTTATGGGAACACTTTCAACTGTCCTTCCTTGGGGTTTCAAATGAAATCCGCAACCAACTATTGAATACGTAAACTCATTGGGATTTCAAAGGAAATCCGGAACAACCATTTTGACACTTAAACTCTTTTTAGGATTTCAAATGAAATCCAGAACAAACGGTTTTAATATGACTAGTGTAGGTTAAAGTCTAAACCAAATGATATCACATGATTTCTAAGGATGCCTTGAAACTTAAAAGTCCTCAACAATTTAGTACCATTAATTTGTGAAGCGAGGGGATGTTGGGTAGATCTACTGAGGGTTGACAACCCTGCTCCGCGGTACAAAAATGTGTAGCCAACCGGTTGGAGGCCGAACGGAGTTCAATATCAGCCTATTTTTAGTTGTGGGTCCCATGAGGAACAAAACTGGAGGCACAAACCATCGGCAAATGCCGAACACTGTTACGTCAGCTTTGGTACGAACTTCCTTAGTGCATGGAAACCGGATTAGCTACCCGCGATATCGGTTGACCGCTTTAACTTTTACTTAACTAGTGCATATTCGATAATTCAACACTTGGCAATGTTTGCAAAACTAATACTTATTATATGTTGATACATACGCTTATGAGGCCGGGCCAATGCATGACATGCCCACCGTGAACTCACCAACCGTTAGGTTGACACTTGTGTGGTTTTCACTTTTGCAGATCGTTGAGGAGTATCCACTGGAGGTTGGCATGGCGCTTGAAGTTACTTAACTTTATTTTAAACTTAATTTGGGAATTAAACAACTATTTATGTTCTGTAATTAAAGCACGTGGTTAGTGCTAAGATACTTATGTTCTTATTCCGCTGCGTACTTTTAAACTGTTTTTATTATGAACATTTGGACTTTACTCTGATTCGTTTAATATTTGTAACTAATGGTTGTGGTCCTGGTTTGCTCGCACCCCTTAATGGTATAAACTCCGTTAGTGGTTATTTGGGGGTGTGACAAATATAGATTTCACAATTTCTAGGTACTTGGCCACCTTCTCCCCTTTCACTGCATAAGTTCCATTAAAGTGATTAGTTAAAAGTAGGGAGTCGACGTATACCTGGATGTTCTGGATCCCAAGATGTAAAGCTAATTGTAGACCGACAATCAAGGCTTCGTATTCCACTTCATTGTTAGTTGCTTGGTATCCACACTAACAGCCTAGGGTATCATGTCCCCCCTGTGGCGATTTTAGTATGATTCCAAGGCATGTCCTCCTGACATAGGATGCCCTATCTGTGAAGAGGGTCCAACATCCTGAGAATTCTTCCTGCTGCAGGCTCTAGAATTCTTGATTTGCTTCATCTTGGATATCGCTATTGAAATCAGCCACAAAGTCTGCTAGAGCTTGTGATTTTATGGCTGTTCTTGCTTCGTATATCAGGTTGTAAGCACTCAACTTCAAGGACCATTTCGCCATCCTTTCTGACATTTTGGGTTTTCTCAAGACAGACTTTATAGGGTAGTTAGTTTTCACATGTATAGTATGAGTCTCAAAATAATATCTAAGTTTAGTAGAAGCCATACTTAGGGCTAGTATAAGTTTTTCTAAATGTGAATACCTGGATTCAGCGTCAAGAAGACTCTTACTTACATAATACACCAGGTGTTGTTGACCCTCTGCATCCTTGGTTAGGACTACACTTACGGTGTTTCTTGAACTGCAAGGTACAATGATAAAGGCTCCCCTGGATTCGGCTTCATCAAGAGTGGTGCCGAGGATAGGTACGTCTTTAGATCCTGGAAGGTTTGCTCATCCTGGGACGTCCATTCGAACTTCTTGTTCGTCCTCAAGATGTCGTAGAAATCCTGGCATCTCTCCGAGGACTTAGATATAAACATGTTCAAGACTGCCACCCGGCCTGTCAGCCTTTGTACATCCTTGGTTGATTCGGGTGACTTGAGGTTTATGATTGCATGAATTTGTTCCGCACTGGCTTCGATTCCTCTTTTGGTTACCATGTAACCCAAGAATATTCCAGCACCCACTCCAAAATGACATTTCTCTGGATTCAGCTTCATATTGTACTTGTCCAGAATGTCAAAAGATTCTTTAACATCTTGGACATGAGTGCTGACATTCATGGACTTTACCACTATATCATCTATATATACCTCCATAGTTTCTCCTAGTTTTTCTTTGAACATCATATTCACCAATCTTTGATAGGTTTCCCCTGCATTTTTTCAATCCAAAGGGCATAAGAACATAACAATAAATACCTGTGGGTGTAATAAACGCTGTAACTTCCTGATCACTGGGCTCCATTTGAATTTGTTGGAATCCTGAGGTGGCGTCCATGAATGTTAGCATTTCATGACCAGCCGTTTCAGGTCTGTGTAATCCACAGAGACCCTCCATTTGCAATTTTTCTTCTCCACTACCTCCACATTGGCTAACCATCTTGGGAACTTAACTTCCCTGATCATCTTGTTCTTCAACAGTCGGTTCACCTCCTCTTAGATGATCATATACTTCTCAGGGGCATACTTCCTCCTCATTTGATGCACGGGCCTGTAAGATGGATCAATACCAAGTTTATGAGTTATAACATCTTTGGATATACCTGTCATGTCTTCGATATTCCATGCAAACATTGGCATTCTGGTTCTGAGGAATTCCACCAACTCTTCTTCAACAGGGCCAGGGATATTGGTGCCAACTGATACTTTTTTCCCAGGATGCAAGGGGTCTAGGATCACTTGTTTGACATCTTGCTCCCTTGCCTCTAGGACATCCCTGGCCTTCTTCTTTAATTGCTATCCTTGACGAGCTTTGGCTGAGATTTTCATAGCTGAAGTGTAGCAGTCTTTCGCTTCTTGTTGGTCGATGTGGATGGTGACCACTCCCCAGGGTGTGGGCAGTTAGACACACTGATGGTACGTAGAGGATACAACTTTCATGTCGTGAATCCAGGGTCTGCCCATGATGATGTTGTATCCGGACGGAGCATCCATGACACAAAAGCGTTGCATCGAGTTCACCCCCTCAACATAAACTGGAAGCTTCACCTCCCCCAGGGTATTCTTTGTTTCCCCACTGAAACCTACAAGGACCTTGGATTTGGCGATGACTTCATCCTGGGGTATCCCCATCTTGGTCAATGTTCAAGTTGAATAAAGTTGACAGAACTTCCCCTATCAATTAGGATCCTCTTTACGAAATGGTTAGCTATGTAGAGCGTAATCACGAGCCCATCATGATGAGGGTCCATGACGTTGCACCTGTCGTCTTCACCGAAGGTAACATCCTTCAGATCTGCTTATACTGAGGCTTTGACTGATTTCCTGGGTACATATGATTTGGTCTCCCTCGCGTGCCTTTTAGCTGCAGAATAAGAAGTACCACATATATTAGATCCACCAGAAATAAAATAAATTACCTTTGCATCCGGGGATGGGGATGCTGCCCGCTCAGGATGGCCGAGTGATCTGTCTGCATCCTGGGTCTGATCAGTGCCCCTGGATTTCGCAGACTGGTCAGCGCCCTTGGAGTTGTTCTTCTTCCTTCCTAAGAGTTCTTTCAGGAAGCCTTTACTCAGCAGATAGCTGATTTCCTTGCGCATAGCTATGCAATTCTTGGTCACATGGCCAAAATCCTCATGGTATGCACACCATTAGGACTTATCTTTCCAGGATGCTTGTTTGTCGGTCTTCTTGGGCCACTTCGCTTTGTCCCCCAAGTCCTGCATAGCATTAACCACACCTGCAATATCAGTAGCAAAACAAAATTCATTAAAATTAGGATACTCTTCATCATCCTCATCTTCACCCTGATCGACCCTATTAACCCTTGGATTATCGGGTTTGGAATAGGGTTTAGGCCTTTGGGACCTTGGATGTGCCGGTTCTGATTTCCTGTTAGAAGAGCCGTATCCTGGGACATCGTCCGCTTTTTCTTGTATTTTCCTATCCTCTTCAAGCCTGATAAATCGTAGGGCCCTATGCCTTACTTCATCAAGCCTCTGACAGGGGTTCATTACAAGATCTTGATAAAAGGGCGAGTCCTTCTTGAGGCCCATCTTGAATGCTTGGACAGCAGTAGCCATGTCCATATTGGGGATATCCAAGGTCTCCTTGCCAAACCTGTTTCCGTAATCCCTAAGAGATTCGTTAACATTCTAGGTAACCCTGTAAAGATCACTCGTCAGTTTTTCAAAATTGCGACTACAAGAAAATTGGTTATTGAATAAATTAATTAAATTAGAAAAGGATGGGATAGAATAGGGTGGAATACTCGGCAACCATTTCAAGGTTGATCCTATGAGTGTTGACCCGAAACATTTACATTGGCATGCCTCCTTGATATCTGGGGGCATGTAGATCACCTCCATTCTCTCCATATACTGAGCTACGTGTTCCTCTAGATCAGTTGTGCCGTCGTACAGTTTCATACTGGGAGTTTGAAACCTCTTGGGTATTTCCACGTCACATATTAGGGGTGCGAATCTTGAGAGTCGATGACTCGATGGTGCTACTTTAGGGATAGGCTGGACCACTCCAGGTACACTCGAGATCATCTCTTTCAATTTTTTAAGTTCCCTTGCCACTCTTGGGCTTAGACCTGTATCATGCAGAGATTCATTAGTATAAGCATTAAGATTAGGGGTTCCAAGGATGTTACCAGCATCCTGGGTAGTGGTGCCCCCAGGATTCGCGGCAGATTCCCTGTATGTAGACATCCGGGGTCTGTCGGACAAGGTAGTATAAGCAGTAGCATATGCAGGCCTCGGATAAATGATTGAATGTCATCTGGTAGACTAGATCCGTTCCTTTCTACTGTATGTAGACACGGGTGTATGATCCACCCTGTTCATTTCTGACCTCAACCTGTCTACCTCTCCAAACATATCCTGGTTCACTTTCTACTGTTGCTCCATATACTACTGTACTTTGTAAACATGGTAAGGAGTTCATCATTAGAGACCATTAGTGGAATATCTCCACCACGTCTTATCCCTGTGACACCCTAATTGGTAACCCTCCTAGTGTTGCGGTTCACGGTAGTGGTCGTTGACGTGGTGACCCGCCGCGGTGGGGGAGGAAGAATAGTGCTGGTTGTGGTAGACGTGCTCGCACGGGTAGTCGCATTCGAGGTACTTGGTTGTGTTGCCAGTTTTGATAGATTTTTGTAAAGATCAAGTTTCAAATAAATCTAACAAGAGTTTGGAAAAATATTGATACCAAACACCCCACGGTGGGCGCCAAATTGTTTTGGCTAAAAATTATAGAACTAAATTAAGTAACCAAACTTCGTTTGTGAGGTCAGGTGCCCTGGATGTTCAGATTGTAAAACCAAATTTACTTGTTAAAATTCAGGGTTTAAAAAGTTTAAAAGGAAACACAAATGGTAACTTCCCTGGAGGCAACTAGGAACACCGAGATTTGTAAGGGGGAAAAGCCCTTAACCCATGGATGTCTCTAAAAGTCGCCGCCATAAAAAACCCCTCGGCAACGATAACACACGTTGCTCGCTTATTTCCACGTAAAACAATTCGATTACAAGTGTTTGCGGCTTGTTTGTTAAGTGATAGTGTGAGTATAAGTATGCGTAAGTGAGTAAAAGTAAAGCCTACGCCGCATATTTATACATTAAATCCCTAACTAACATTTCGTTGATTCTTGGGATCTTTATTCCAATGACATTCTTTCGTTATTGACCGAATTCATCGGCGAGTCTTCCATTCTACACGTGTTTATCATCTTGACTAAGTCCTCTTGACCCTTATTCGACCTTCTGCACCTGACTATAGATCAAACAAAGTCAAGAACAAATTGTTAGTAACGATGCCCTAGCATGCTGGGTAACCGTACATGCTGGGGTAAGATAATATAAATATGCAGTCCCTGGATGTCGACATCCTGGGGTATCATGAACGGAAATCTAAGGTATCGATAATCCATATATATAGTTCATGGTTGTCCGACATCCAAGGGTCCAAATCTGTCAAAGAATGTTAGTAAATTTTTAGTGCGAAATCCAGGGTATAACAATGGGTAGTGTCAACCCTTTTCACCTGACTTGCTTCATCACTACTGCAAGTCACCTTCTTAACAGAATGTGGGTTAGGTGAATCAACCAAGTCCTACAGTACATCCCTTGCAAAGAGGGTACCTGGGGAATCTACTTCATATGGCCTAGGTGATGATATATCACCCTCATTCTGAGGTAGTCCTGTGGATGGCTGTGGAGTGTCTAATTGGAGACCACTTTTGGTTTTCTTCTTCCTATGCTTTCGTTAGCATGAGGGATGATTGGGGTGCAGCAAGTTCATCCCACGCAGTTTTCTTGTGAGATAGGCAGTGGAGAATGGTATGAGTAAGGTACCGCCAAACAATGGGCAGTTGCCCCTTTTTGATGGTCTGGCAAGCAAGGTCACCTCCAAAACCAACTGCTTTATAGGTCTTGATGTACACATCAAAGTTGTACTCCGGATGACCTCCTTCATCGTTGAATTTCAAATGCTTCCTGCTTTATAGGTCTTGATGTACACAACAAATTTTTGTGCTGAGTCCCAAAATTCAGCAATTCTCTTTTTGCATACTACCAGATCCACATTTAAAGCAAAATGAATGTTGGATTCCATGAGGAAATCATTCATTTCATCAAAAGGCATATAACTTCTCAGACTTCCTGTAGTACCCCACAACATTGTGTTCAGCGACGAACAGTTGAGTGGACTTTGAAGCAGCCTTTCCCGTTACTTTGGGCGCCATTTGTGAGGGATTTTAGAGTAAATGGAACAGGGTAAGGTTTAGGTTTAAATCACCCATAGGATACTGGAGAGAAATTAGAGGGTAACTGTTTCAGGAGAATGCGCGTAGTTCTTCAGGAAATTGGGAAGGGGAGTTATAGGCAGGAGGAAAATTTTCGAATTGGTCTACATTGACACCGATTGATCCTAACTGTTCTTCATTGACACCAATTGATCCTAATTGGGCCTAATTGACCTTAAATGAAACTATTTGGGCCTAATTGAATTTCATTGGGCCTAATTGGACTTAATTAATTGACACTAATTAGGCCTAACTGGACCCTAATTAATTGAGACTAATTAGGCCTAATAGGGCCTAATTGACCCTCATTGGGCCTAACAGGTCCTAATTGGGCCTAACTGGTCCTAATAGACTCTGACTGGTCCTAATAGACCCTAACTGGTCCTAATTGCCACCAATTGACCCTAATTAGGCCTAAATAATCCTAATAGGTCCTAATTGGGCCTAATTGACCCTAACTGATCCTAATAGACACTAATTTACCATAACTGGACCTAACTGGTCCTAAGTGATCCTAATTGGTCCTAATAGACACCAATTGACCCTAACTGGTCCTGATTGGGCCTAATTGACCGCAATTGACCCTAACTGGTCCTAATAGACCCTAACTGAACCTAATTGATACCAATTGACCCTAAGTGATCCTAATTGGTCCTAATTGGGCCTAATTGACCCTAACTAATCCTAATTGGTCCTAATAGACACCAATTTACCATAACTGGACCTAACTAGTCCTAACTGATCCTAATTGGTCCTAATAGACACTAATTAACCCTAATTGGTCCTGATTGGGCCTAATTAACCCCAATTGACCCTAGATGTGCCTAATTGACACCTATAGACCCTAACTGGACCTAATTGACACCAATTGACCCTAATTGGTCCTAATTGACCCTAATTGGTCCTGATTGCCACCAATTGACCCTAACTGGTCCTAATCGACACCAATTTACCATAACTGGACCTAACTGGTCCTAATTAGGCCTAATTGACCCTAATAGACACCAATTGACCCTAAGTGATCCTAATTGGTCCTAATAGACACCAATTGACCCTAATTGGTCCTAATTAATCCTAATAGACACCAATTAACCCTAATTGATCCTAATAGACAACAATTAACCCTAACTTGTCCTGATTGAGCCTAATTAACCCCAATTGACCCTAGCTGGGCCTAATTGACACCAGTTGACCTTAACTAGTCCTAATAGACCCTAACTGGACCTAATTGACACCAATTGACCCTAGTTGGGCCTAATTGACCCTAATTGGTCCTAATTGCCATAATCGGAATTGGGAGATTGCTCCTTTGTTTCTCTCTCTAACTTTCTCTCTCTTGGATTCTCCCTCTCGGTTTCGTGCGTTCTTCAGCTTCGGCTCTGATCTTCTTCTTTCGATCAGAGCTTCTCTGATTCCAGGATCATGTCTAGGTCCTCGGATCGCATAAACAAATGGAGCAGCTCTATTGGTAATCAAGGGGATCCTCCGGATCCAGGTAATGTTGGGAAGCTCGCGAATTCTGGTACTAAAGGGAATGAGTTGCCATCCTATAATCTTCGGTCTAGTCGTGAAGTTGTGCAATCTGATTGTTCTAAATTGGACGCTATGATGAATGGAGCTGTTCCTGGTGCTCATCAAGGGGATCCACCTGATCCTGGAGCTCGGATTAAGACCGAAACTGCTTCTCTGAAAGGTATTGAGCACCGTTTGTTTGAAGCATGCTCTGATAATGATGCGAAGGGAATTGAGGATACTAATATGGATGGTGTGGTGAACAACGTTTCAGAATCTGAGCTGGTTGATGTAAGTATCTCTTACTCGAAGGATTTGTCATCTATTGCTAGTCGAATTAAATCTCCTATGTGTCCTGATGCTGTGATTGAGCCTTCAATCATGGAAATCCTTTCAAACCCGTCGGACATTGAGGAGCAGCGTATGTTTAGTAAATTTCTAGCTGTGGAATTGCAAAAGAGCATGGCGGATAAGGGTAGTGTGGATATTAATGAGGATCAGATTTTGAGTAGTAAGGAAGGTTTGATTTCTGCTGATGACTTGAGTAATTGTGGGAATGGGGGTGAAATTGGGGTTAATACTGTCCCTAGTGCTACTGTTTCTGCTCAACCTATAACAGTTTGCTCGATGAATATTGGTGATTCTGCTTTTCATAAGGCTTATGCTAAAAGGCTTATTGATTCTCCAGCTAAACAAGTGAAGAATTTCTTTGTGAAAGATGATCCTATTGTTATGAACATGTCTGATAAGTTGAGGTTTTTGTTTAAACGAAAAGATAATGATAGAGCTGAGTTAATTAAGAATTCATCTAAGATTGTCCTTGACTTGGATGGTGAGGTGAAATTATGTGCTCCTGTTGTTACAAAGAAGATAAAGAGGGTTGATACGAGGGCTATGCAGAAGAACAAATTTCGTGGGGTAGGAGTGGATGGTAGGAAACTAATTAAGGTGAGTGTTCCTAAGACTGAAAGTTGCTTGGCTGAACAATCATTGCCTCCTCTTCTCCATGTTGGGTATAAGCTAGGTAAATCCTCTCCTCCTAAGAGTATTATATGTTCTAAAGATATCAATATGAAAACGGTATGGGAACAAATGAAGAAGGCTAGAATGGCTATTGTTGACAATACTTCTAATTTTGTTAAGAAATTGCATTGTGATGGGTTTAAGGATTCTGTTTTGGGCACTGTACCTGCTGTTAAGAATTTTGTGTTTGGTTCTGATATGGAGGAGGATCTGGGCAGAAAAATGGATAAAGGTTCGTATGCTAAGGTAACTGCAGGGAATAGAGAGCAGCTTCAGTATTGTCCTCCGGTGGTGTTAGAAACAGGTGAGAAAGTGGTTATGCTTAAAACTGAAATTTTGGTTCAAGCAAAACAAATGTATAGGAATCATCTATATGGGCATTTTGTGGGAAGTGATTTGTCATTAGCATTTGTGAGATTCAATTTGTTTAAAATGTGGAAGAAGCAGGGTATTGTTGATATACAAACGAATGGTTCTGGGATTTTTCTATTCAAATTTGAGTCTACTGCTGGGATGAAGGCTATATTAGAATCTGGTCCGTGGGTGGTTAACAATGTTCCTTTATGTATTAAGCAATGGGAGCCAGGTGTTAATATGGATAGATCTGACCCTAAATCAGTTCCTACTTGGATTATTATAAAAGGCTTGCCAATGGAATTATGGAATACTAAGGGTGTTTGTCAGGTTGCTAGCTGTGTGGGTCATCCAATTTTGTTTGATAAAACTACTCAGAACAAATGTGATAATACTGATGGTGCCACTGGGTTTGCTCGTGTTCTGGTGGAAATTAAGGCTGATGAAGATCAGCCTGACAAAGTTCGTGTTATGTATCCTCAGTTGGGAGGTCTTTCTACTTCCTGTGTCAATGTGCGTATTGAGTACCAAGCCAAGCCTCCTAAGTGTCTGCATTGCTTAGTGTTTGGGCATGCTTCTGAGGAGTGTATTAATAGACCTATGACTGTTCCGGAACAAGAAGCCAAGAATGTTCAGGATTCTGGGCAAAATGGTGCTATTAGCAATGAAGGGGAATGTAAGGATGCTAAGGATGGAAAGGAAGGAGAGGATGGATTCCAAACTGTGGGAAGGAAGAGTGCTAGGAAGCAAGGGGAAGTTGGGAATAAATCTGGGCATAACTCTCCTAAGAAAGAGGTCCCCTCTAGCAGCAGGCACAGTTCCCCTAAGAGTGCTTCAAAGGGGAGGGCTGTTGGATCCACAAGTGAACAAAAACAGAATGTGGTTACTAATGATGGTTCTAGTTCACAGGCTAACAAGCCTAAGGTGGTTTCTCCTGCAAGTGCTAATAAGCCCAGAGTAGAGGTAAAACCTAAGGTTGAATATAGAGTTAAAAGTACCAAGGGGGCTGAGCCAAAGACGACCACTGATAGGAGTGATTTGAATGTTCCAGTTAAAGAAGTTAGAATGAAATTGCAGAACAGGTTTGAGTCTCTTCAAACTGAAGATATGAATGTGGATGTTAATGAAAATGTTATGCCTGTTGAATCTATCAAGGAGAAAGAAACAAGATATGCCAAGAATCAGAAGGTTTGTAATAAATATTTTCGGAATTTGTTGATGGGTATTAAGAAGGCTGAATCTGGTTCTGATCTATTGTTTGGCACTATGGCCCATGTGAAACCTCCTGATATTTTACCTAATGCTCCTTTGGATAAGTTAAATGAAGTGTTTGATGACTTCTATGATCTGCTTGAACAGAGGAGAAAGGATGAGGTGATAAGTTGTATTCAAACCAGGCAAATTCCTCATAGTAGTGTTTTGGAGAAATGGAGTTTTCATCAACTAAAGTTCTATTGTAAACTATGCTTGGTTCATGATTTCCGAGAAGGGATTGGGTTTGCTTTTATTGAATATATGGATGATGCTGAGGGGTCTGATGGTTATTTTAGTGCGCCTGAATCTGAGAGTAATGAGGTGGCTTCAGAGGAGAATGAAATGGGTAGGTTTATGTGCCTGGATCATGCTTCTAGCTCTGTGGACAATCAAGCATTGGGTGTCCATTCTGATCCTATTAAATCTCAATGAATATGAATATTCTTACTTGGAATATAAGGGGTTTGGTGAAGAAATCTCATCAGAACCAACTCTTAAGTATTATGAATGAGCATAGAGTGAACATTTGTTGTGTTGTGGAAACTCATGTTAAAAGTCAGAGTCTTCAGAAGGTTTGTAGTCAAGTGTTTGGATCATGGAACTGGGTTGCTAATAATGTTTATTGTCAGAACTGGGTCAGGATTATTGTTGCTTGGGACCCTGCTGTTTTTGATGTTATGGTTGTTAGTCTCACTGATCAGCTCATTAATTGCTTGGTTCAGTCCAGAGATGGAAAGTATAAGTTCTACTGTACTTTTGTTTATGCTCATACTAAAGCTTTTCAGAGGAAACCACTCTGGTTTGAACTTGAAAAGTTTGGTAATACTATCAATGAGGAGCCTTGGTTAGTTTCGGGTGACTTTAATGCCACTTTAGACCCGGCAGAAAGCTCCTCTGGTACCTCGCATATAGTCTCATCAATTGATGATTTTAGGAACTGTTGCTTGAATACGGGCATTAGTGACATTCCTTATTCTGGCTTAAAGTTTACTTGGAATAAAACTCCTGGGAAGGCTAATGGCCTGCTTAAGAAACTGGATAGGGTTATGGGCAATTCCTGCTTTTTGTCCTCTTTTCCGGAAACTAAAGTTGAATTTCTTCCTTTTTATGCTTCTGATCATTCCCCCAGTATTATTACTCTCCCTGTTAAGCAACAGTGGAGACCTAAGCCATTTAAGTTTCAGAATTATCTTACCCGCAAATCTTCTTTTTTACCAATTGTTGAGAATGCTTGGAAGCAGTTTGTTCCTGGATGTACGATGTATTCTGTTGTTACTAAGCTTAAAAGCATGAAGAAACCTCTCAGGAAGCTGGCTTTTGAGCAAGGAAACTTATCTGAAAAAGTTAATATTCTTAGAAGAGAATTGGGAAGGGTTCAGGAAGACTTGGTTAATGATAACTCTAATCAAGCTCTTAGGGATGAGGAATTGGTTTATTTACAAGCTTTGAAAATTGCTGAGGAGGATGAAGAATTATTCTTGAAGCAGAAGGCTAAAGTTGAGTGGTTGGCTGCTGGTGATCAAAACACTAGCTATTTTCACAAGGCTGTTAAGGGGTGGCAGTCTAGAAGTAGAATTCATGGGATCTTGGATATGCAAGGCAAGTACTATGAAGGAGAGCAAGTGGGTGATGCTTTTGTTAATCACTTCAAGTCTTTTATGGGTTGTGATATCTCTGTCAAACCTATAAATTGTCATGCTACTTTGTTTACTAAGAAGATTCCTAGGAATGTTGCTGATTTTATGGTTAGGCCTGTAACAAATGATGAAATTAAAGCTGCTATGTTTGATATTGATGATGATAAGGCTCCTGGGCCTGATGGGTTCTCTGCAAGATTTTTCAAATGCTCTTGGTCTATTATTGGAAATGAAGTCTGTCATGCCATTAAGGAGTTCTTTGATAATGGCAAGCTTTTAACTGAAATCAATGCTACTATTATTTCCCTGGTCCCTAAATGTAGAAGCCCCTCTGTGGTTGCTGATTTTAGGCCAATTGCTTGCTGTAATGTCTTGTATAAAGGCATTACCAAGGTGATTTGCAATAGGCTTAAGGACTCTCTGGATTTGGTGGTTAGTAATAATCAGTCTGCTTTTGTTCCTGGAAGACAAATTTCTGATAATGTGCTTCTAACCCAAGAGCTTATGAGAAACTATCATAGAAAGAGTGGGGCTAGAAGACTTGCTGTGAAGATAGACCTTCAAAAAGCCTATGACACTGTGAGTCACTCTTTTCTTGAAGATTGTCTGATTAATTTTGGTTATCATCCATGCATGGTGGCTTGGATTATGAAATGTCTTAGGTCTGCCTGCTATTCTATCAATGTCAATGGGGATAGTTATGGGTTTTTTAAAGGTCTAAGAGGTTTAAGGCAAGGAGATCCTATGTCTCCTTATTTGTTCACCCTTGTTATGGAAATTCTCTCACTTATGATCAAAAGGAAGATTAGTGAATCTGAAAACTTTACTTATCACTGGAAATGCTCTAAGCTTGGGATTACAAACTTGTGTTTTGCTGATGACTTGCTGGTTTTTGTGAATGCTGATACTGATTCTGTGAAGGTCATTAAAGCTGCTTTAAATGAGTTTAGTGAATCTTCTGGATTGTTACCTAACATGAACAAGAGTACAATGTACTTTGGTAATGTTCCTTCTGGTGTCAAAGCTCAAATAATGGAATTATTACCCTTCAAAGTTGGTTCTTTGCCTGTCAGGTATTTGGGTCTTCCTTTACTTGCTAAAAGATTGTATTCTAAAGATTGTGCTAGCTTGATTGACAAAGTAAAGAAAAGAGTTAATGACTGGAAAAACAAGTCTCTTTCCTTTGCTGGGAGGTTACAGTTAATTAAATCTGTCTTATCCTCAATGCAAGTCTATTGGGCATCTGTTTTCTTGCTTCCTGTTGCTATTATTGAAGATATTGAGAGAATTATGAACAAATTCTTATGGACTCAGTCTGACTGTGTTAAAGGAAAGGTGAGGGTTAGCTGGGATGATGTTTGCTTACCTAAAGCTCAAGGAGGTTTGGGAATCAAATCTTTAAGAGTGAGGAACATGGCTTTAGTGTCTAAACTGGTTTGGAATATTGTTACCAGGAAAGATAACATTTGGGTTGAATGGATCTATGCTCATAGACTGAAAGACAGAAGTTTTTGGGGCTTTCCTGATAAAAGAGACAAATGTTGGAGTTGGAGAAATATAATGAAGTGTAGAAATGTTGTCTGGCCTCATTGCCATTCTCAAATTGGCAATGGGGAAAAGACTTCTGTTTGGTATGATATGTGGCATCCCCTTAGTCCTCTTTGTGATTTTATTAGCAGCCGGGAACTAAACAGGGTTGGATTGAATACAAATGTCAAAGTGAAAGATGTTGTTGGGAATGATGGGTGGGCCTGGCCAGAGGAATGGCAAGATAAATTTCCTGGATTATTTGAATTTGAACCTCCTAAACTCATGGATGGAAGGGGTGATAAGGTTGTTTGGAAATCTAATAATGATAGTTTGGGGGAGTTTACTACCAAAAGGGCTTTTAATGACCTATGTATTGCTAAACCTGATGTTTCATGGGCTTCTATAGTTTGGTTTAGCCAGAGTATTCCCAGGCATAGCTTTGTTCTTTGGTTGGCTTGTAGAGGCAGGCTGCTTACTCAAGATAGGTTGCAAAGATGGGATAAAGAGAGGAACCTGAAGTGTGTTTTCTGTTCTAACCAATGTGACAGTCATACACATTTGTTTTTTGAGTGTGAATACCCTCGGAGGGTATGGGTTAAGTTGAAAAGAATTGCTTTGCTTGACAATGCTCCTAGTACTTTATTGGGGTGTGCTGAGGTTATTAAGTCTTCTACCAAAACCAAGTCTGTTAGAGCTATAATCCAGAGATTGATGCTTGCTGCCACTGTTTACTTTATATGGCAAGAAAGGAATTTAAGAACTTTTCAGAATAAAGAAAGGAGTGTGGAGACACTTTGCATTCAAATTCAAGAAATTGTAAGAATGAAACTTTTGGGGTTGAAAATCAGGAAAACTCCTTTAACCATGAGGATGAGTGAAATTTGGGGTTTCAAGGTGTATCAGGAGGTTGGTAACAAAGATGGGCAACATGGTACTACAAAACAATGAGAATTGCTGGGACAGAGGGGGATTGAGTCTAATGGGGTTAGATCACAGAGAGAGTTACAATGGAGCTATAATCTTTGTCCTTTTTCACATTTGGAGCATTCTAAATTCTGAGTGGAGAGGGGACCTTGGGAGGGCCTGGGTTGGAAATAATCACTTCACTGTGAGTTTTGGGGTCAGGGATGGGTCTTGGTTTGGTACATTATGCACACAACACACTTGTTTCTTGCTGAGTGGTGAGTGTAGATTTGGTGAGGTAGGTGGGAAGGGGCTTTGCTTGGTTTGGGTTCCCAAATATGATGTTGAGGACTTGAAAATACTTTGGGTAGTCATCTGGCAACCTTGGTTGCTTCCTTGTTTCATATCTGTCTTGTTGATCTATTTTTTGGTTTTTTGTGTCACTCTGTTGGTTTTTTGGTTCACATTTGAATTAAATGCCAATTCTGCTATCTTATATTGGTGGTTAGGTTATGGGTGGCATGTTATATGCACCAGCCTGGGAGACATAAGGATGGATCATACCGGGTCTTATAGGACATTGTTTTCCACCCCAAATTTTTACATTTTTAGACCCATTCACCGGTATGAGAACCCTGTTGGTAACTTGATTGAGTCAGCCTTTTATTTTTTCATCTTTGAGTCTTTGAGTCTTTGTGATCTTGTGCTTTGGGTTGGGGAGGGGGACATGTTTTCTATGACTTTGTTGTATGATGTGAGGGATTCTGATTCTAGAGCTCTATGCAACAATTTGTTTGGGTCATATGAAAGCATTGGTGTTTGTGAGGTTAATATGCTCTTGTTGGTGTACAGTTCTAAAGGTTTTGATGCTGGAGGCCTGTACATCATTTCATCTTTACCTGATCTGAGCAAAGGGATTAGAAGGATGTTATTATACAGCTGGTATGGGTTACAACCAAGAGTTAATGATAACTACTACAGTTCTGAGTTTATGAGCAAGGCGGGGTATTTTGGTAATTTGGATGAAATTGGTTGGTCTGAAATATTGCCTTATTTCTTTAATGCTGGTGGTAAAATTATGATGCAGCATGGTTTGGAATATATAAAGAAATCAGATAGTGAAGATTCTGAGTTATGCTGTGGTAAAACTGGTACTATTTCCACTACTGTTGCTATTCAGCCTAGTACCATTTCTCCTTTGATGGTTCTTGATGGAATACTGCTGAGTTTTAGTGTTGATATTAGAAGGGTTTACAAGTTGGTAATGGGTTATGTTGAGATACCTCCTTTAGATGTTAATGTGTTTAGAATTGTCAATGCTGCTTTTGGTTCTATGACTATAAGCACTACAGTTAATAGGCAGTCCTGCAGGCCCTATTGGTTAATGTTTGTTGGTGATAATTGGCTGCTGTTACATGCTACTGTGATTGCTGTTGTGCATAATGATATACATATGGGTGATAAGGCTGATACAATGGTTACTGTGGCTACTGTGATTGCTGTTGTGCTTAAGCAGATTATTAAGGGCTCATGGCTGCAGTTCTTTAAAGCTGCTGTTAGGGAATGGATCACTGGTACTTCCTTAGTTATTCGTGTTGCTACACTAAGCTGCTGTTTGGGATGTAAAATTATTACTTGGCTTGAAGTCTGCTGGATAATGCTTATGTTTGCTCAATGGGGCGGTAATTATGAGAATATTAATTGGAATGAGCACTTGAGAATTACACTCTGCTACATGATTCATAGGGACCAGTATTTTGTGGGGCGACTGAATAGGATGGTTTTTGAGGCTGCTGCAGGTTTATATATGAATTCTTTGGATGGTATTCGTGTTAGGCAGGATTGTGTTTTGATTTTGGGCCGGTTGATGGTTCCAAGTCGTATTAGGTCCTTGTTTAGTATTTGGTTTTTTTGGGCCGGGCGTACTTGTCTTAACCCATGGCCGGACTAGTGTTTCTGTGTGGGGTTTTGGATTGGCCCGTTGACATGTAGCGGGTTTGTCCGTTCCTCTTGGCTGTACCTATTCTTTTTTAATAAAGTTTTGCCGGGGCTTTGCCTCTTTCCAAAAAAAAAAAAAAAAAAAGAAACAATTGCCATAATCGGATCTAACTGGTCCTAATTGGGCCTAATTGACCCTAATAGACACCAATTAGTCCGTCATAGCTGCTGGTTATTTGGACGTGCGGTGCATCGAAGGTTGCTTCTATAATCAGGATTATAGTATTGCTTTTTTGGGCCTTAGTTTGGTTCCAAGTTGTATTTGTTATTGGACTAGTATCTGGTTTTTCTGGTCCGGGTGTGATTGTCTTCACCCATGGCCAGATTAGTGTTTTTGGTTTGGGGTTCTGGGTTGGCCCGCTGACTTGTAGCGGGTTTGGCCTTGTTCCTTTTGGTTGTTTCTATTCTTTTATTCTATTTAATAAAGTTTTGCCGGGGCTTTGCCTCTTTACAAAAAAAAAAAAAATTAGTCCTAATAGACACCAATTGACCTAATTGACACCAATTGACCCTAATTGGTCCTAATTTCCACAAATTAACCCTAACTATTAGAGGGTAACTAGGGTTTCTCTCTCTATCTTTCTCTCTCTAGGATTCTCTCTCGTTTTCGTGCGTTCTGTGTTTCAACTTTGATCGTCTTCTTCCGATTGAAGCTTCTCTGATCCTGGAATCATCTCTAGGTCCTCGGATCGCATAAACAAATGGAGCAGCTCAACTGGTACTCAAGGGGATCTTCCGAATCCAGGTGCTGTTGGTAAGTTTGGGGATAATAATGGTAAGGGAAATGAGCTTCCCTCTTATAATCTTTGTTCTAATCGTGATGCGATTCAACCTGATTATTCTAAAATGGATGTTATGATTAATGAAACTGAACCTCCTGCTGATGAATGTCGATTGGATGATGATGGAGGCGTTGGTACCAGAGTGGCTGATACATTTGAGCTACATAACTCGGAGCTGGTTGATGTAAGTATCTCTTTGGCTATGGACATGAATTCTATTCCTAATTGTTTGAAATCTCCTGTGAATATCTTGTTTCCTGATGTTGTGATTGAACCTACAATCATGGAAATTCTTTCGAATCCTTCGGATATTGAGGAACAACGAATGTTTAGTAGGTTTCTAGCTGGTGGATAAAGGTAATAAGGAAATTGTGTCGGATGGTACTGTTATACCCTAAATCTTCGGCTGGTAATCCAGGGTACAGGTATAGACCAGGGGCAGGTATGACCCAGGAATCGTATGACCCTGAATTTGGCAGGTAATGTTCGGTGACCCTGAATGTGTCTATAGTAAAGTAATGACCCAGGATGTCGACTTTATACAGGGAAGTTTACATTCATTTTATTCTATGTTAATATGATCTAAAATATGCATAATCTAGGGTTACCCTTATTTTATAGATGACCCAACATGTGGAAATGACCCTACATGCTAGGGCATTGTTACTAACGGTTTGTGTGTCTATATCTGATCAAGGACAGGTTGACAAAGTCTACTAACGGTCGCATAGAACAAGTTAAAGACTTATTTCGCACGTGGTCAAATCAGTTAGCTGGAAACTCGGTCAACCAACTGAAAGAGACGTTGAAGAGGAGATCCCTGGAATATCGGACAAGTTGTTGAAGATCTAGGAGTATATATAGGACACTTAGTCGTTTATTCAGCTCATTCGAGCTTTACTCATTGTATTCTCGTACTGATTCTTCTGCATACTCATTGTACTCAAACATTTACGTGATCAATAAATTGGTAGCGTGTGTCATCGCTACCCAGGGTTTTTATGCCGGCGGCGCCTTAGAGACATCTAAGGGCTAAGGGCTTTTTCCTAGTGATATTCTCGGTGTTCCTACTTACATTCAAGGCTTCATTTGTGTTATTATCTTTCTCAATCGATTTCATAACTAAACTTATATTTTAACCCAGGATTTCGGCTTCTGTCCCTGGAATTCAGTTGTTATCCCAGGATTTTTACAAACAGTTTTCGTATCTTAATCCTAGGCACCAAACCTCACAATCTTATTTGGTTCAAGTTTTACTAACTTTGCTTAAGTAATTTTTAGCTAAAACAGGTACATTGGACAAGGAGGTTACTATGGAATTGAGCTCGGATGCTAAGGTAGAAATGGTGACTGAAAGTAATCTGCAGATTGGGGTGACCATTGTGAGCAGAGGTAATAATATGGGTGTTCAGGATCTTAAGGGGGGGGGGGGGGTAATATGAATGGAACTAATCCGGGATTAATGAATGTAAAGGGTGCTACAATGGAAATTAACCCTTTGTGTGTTGGAGATGCTGAATTTCATAGAAATTGTGCTAAGATGCTAACTGCTACTTCTGTCAAGCAAGTGAAATGTTTCTTTAACAAAGTTGATCCTATTATTATGAATATGAATGATCATTTGAGGTTTTTATTTAAACGTAAGATGAATGACAATTCTGAAGTCATTAGGAATTCTTCTAAAATAATTCTGGATTTGGATGGTGAAGCAAATTTTTGTGTCCCTGTAGCTGCTAAGAAAATTAAGAGGTTGGACCCAAATCTTGTTCTGAAGAGTAAAAAGAGTAGTATAGGGGTGGATGGAAGGAAACTTATTAAGGTTAGTGGGCCTAAAATTGAGAATTTCTCATCTGATCAGTAGGTACCTCCATTACTGCATGTTCATTATAAGTTTGGTAAATCTGTAAGGATCCGATCTATCCCTCACGTGGTACTAATCCTAATGATTACGTGCGGAATCCGTAATCAAGAGGTGATTCGATAATGTAAACCAATACATGAACAAATAACAATGCAAGAAACAATTAAGGGTTACCGAATGAAGATCACACGAACACAAGAACACTTGTAAACACCGAATTCTAGAGGCTAGAATTCGTAAACACTTGTTAATCTTCGAGGTTCACCAACAACCCTAAACACAATGAAAGGCAATCTATATATAGGCTAAGGTTTGAGTGGATAACAAGTTACTCAAACCCTAAAGGTTTCGGCCCTTTACACACATAAACCGAAACACATTAGCCCATTAACAATAACCAAAAGTGTTAGCCCAACCCATTACAATGTACCCAAAAACCTATAACAAACTAATGCAAAAGCCTTAACAAAGTCTAGGTCTTTACAATCTTCCCCTAGGCTTTAGCATTAGTTGCTTCCAATCACATCTTGAAATGTCTTGAATGATTCACCGTGAGTGGTGAATACCAGAGTTTTTCTTCAATTATCCGAGCTACACCCTTGGTGTAAACCTTGGCCAGCTCCTCCTCCTCTGCAGTATGAGCAATCTGATGCTTGCTAAGCACCCGAATATCAACTTCATAAAACCTCAACAGATCATGTACCTCCATTACAGTCATTGTAGTAGATTCACGCATTATCTTAGCAGTTCCAGAATAGCTACAATAAGCCCAAGATTTGAAATCAGAAAGGCAACCCTCAGGATGCTTCATTGGCAGTGGGATTTGCTTGGTCTTATTGGTAGGTGGATATCTCTTGTGGCAATATATCTTCTTGTCAGGGCCCCATACTCCTCTGAAATGCTTCATCTTTGCATACTGATGTGGAAAGTCTGTAAACACCTTGAATCCACTTTTCACAGCTTTATCTAATTTCTTCCAGAAATGATCAGCATAATCATTGTTAGATGGATTAAAGAATGGTGCATTGTGCAGAGAAATCAGATCCACATTGGTCCAAGAGTAGAATTGGGTCCAGTCTTTATAGTACTCCAAAGGATTGGCACCCGCTCTTCTGACCACATACATGTGCTTCTCATCATCATACATCCAGCTTTTCACAGGTTGAGTAATTCCTCGTTTATCATGAAAATGTTTACCCAGCTGGATGAGATATCGTTCAGGAGGATAAGCAAAAGTAGATGCTTCCCATAAATGGTCTCTGTTAGCAGCGGGAGTAGTCATGAAATCTACTTCTCTAGCATCTATCTCAGGCTCTTCTTCCACAGGTGGGTTACTATCAGTAGGAGCCCCAGAACTGTCTCCATCACCTTTTCCACCACCTGATCCTCCTTGTGGATCTTGATCTTTTTGCTTTGTACTTTTCTTGGAGCTACTTGGCCTTTTCCCTCTTAGTTCAGCAACTTGTTTCTGCAATTCTCCAATTAAGATAGTGAAATCATCATTCACTTTCTTCTGATTCTTCAGAGTAGCTTCATGTTCTTTCTGTGTATCAACAAGTTGTGAAATCACTTCAGACTGATGTACAGTGGTAGCTGTCAACCTCTTGATTTCAGCTTTCAGTTCTTTCTCCAATCTGTACTCAGGAGTTTCAATTGCCTTTCCCTTGTCAGCTAGGGAAGGTCCAGATGAAGACTGTCCTTGAGAAGAGGACTGTCTTGAGGGAACAACTCTGGGAGGATTGGTTCTTGGATCCCTTCTTCTCACTGGGTTGGTTGGGTCACATGTAAAAGCCTCTTTCATCAGTTGGGCTGCATGAACAGCCTGTGAAGTCAAATCTTCATTCAGAAAGGTACTCAGGGGAGGTTCCTCAGTAGTCTTCTGTTTCTTGGATACATGGACTTCAGGCTCTTCCATTCCTTCATCAACAGGCATATCATCAAGATAGCTACCATAGTCCAGTTGCTCTTCATCTTCTTCGAATCTAAGAGCATCAATCCTAATATCATCAGTTGGCAACTCATCAGCCCAAGAGTTACTATCATCAGGAATATCAGTTACCACCCTTTGTGTAGGAGGGGCTGAGTGTTCTTCCTCCACAAATGCATTGACTGGAGGTGGAACTTCTGAAAAATTTCCAAACTTTTCTCCAAACACATATCCTGGCTCATCAATCTTCTTCTTGGGGTTTATCAGAGAGAATACATCTGGACCCATGGGTTTCAGATCCAGAATTTCACCATGCTTTCTCAGCTGAGGATATCTTGAATCCAAGATCAGTTGAATGAATCTTGGAACAGCAGCAAACTTCTCATCTTCTCTGACTATAACATTCTTGACATCTTCAAACACTGCCTTTGACCAGTTAAATCTCCATCCTCTGATCAAAGCAACCAAAGCATGAGTGTGCAATCTGTTCAACTGGTCACTTGAGCTCTTCTTGGCAATCAAACATTTCTGCAAGTAATGAATGAGCATCTTCCAATATGGTGGGACTGAATTCTTGAAAGTTGGTGGAGTGTCAAGAAGATATCCCATCTGCCTTAGACAGGTAAGAACTTGATCATCATTGAACTCCGTAGGATCTTCAGCTTTATCTACAAACCTCAGTGCTTGCCTGAACACCTCTTCAGTCAGAACAATACTGTGACCTTGAATCTTTGCATGAATTGCTTTACCATCTTCAGACACAGCAGCCGTCTTCCAGAACTCGAGCACTATCTCTTTGTATACTGACACCTGGGCAGTTAAAGCATACTTCAAACAGCAACGGTTCAAACCATCAATGAGTGATTGATAGTTTGCCTTGTGGATGGACGGAAGGTCACCGAGATATGCCACTTGATTGTGGCCTTTAGCAAAATCTATAACCCTGCAATCACAAACACCAGACAGAAAACCCAACACAACAAACATTGCAACACAGTCAGTCATAATTAAATTCTCACAAAACTTCCAAACACACATATTCTTAAAAATTGGGCAGCATAACGGCTTGAAAACGGGAGTTTACCAAATTTTGGGGTTGACCGAAATCCTGGTCGAAAACCCTTATGGGTGATCGAAAACTCCAGAATTTCGGTGTAACTGGACCAGTCCGATCGAAATTCAAGATGTGCCTGATCGAAATCCCTGGGAGCTGATCGAAAACCAAAAGGTTTTGATCGAAAACCTAGAAAACTTGATCGAAAAGCACATCTATACTAAAGAAAACCTCAAGTGATGGCTGAAAACCAAGATTTATGATCGAAAACCATAAAGGCTTGATCGAAAACCTTGGATCTCAGTCGAAAACCCAGATTTTCGTTAGAATTTCGATCGAATACCCCTAGATCATCTCCGAAAAGCCTTTCGGCGTAACCGAAAACAATCAAGGGTTGTCCAAACATCGATCACAGGCATGCAGGCATCGAAAAGGTAAGAATACCATCCGAAAACCCCCTATACCTTGATCGAAAACCCACTTCTTGACATTTTCAACCTGCAAATTCTTCAAACAATAATCAAACTCAGAAAAACTGAGCGCTCTACCTTAGTCGCACCATTTAGAGACTATACCAACCATTCCCGAACTCTAAAACTTTAAAAAAAATGACATACCTTGTGACCAACTTAGGTCGCTTGGCGACATGCTTGAGCCGAGGACCCATGAGACCAATGCACACGAAATCAACACTTGGAACGGCTTGAGAAAGCAAAACCGAGCACGACTGTGCACTCGGATCAACGATCGCCGGCCGGAATCGCCGGAATCGGAAGTGGCAGCGGCGGACAAGGAGGAGGATGGCGGAGGTAGTTGCCGGCGGTGGTTGGGGCTAAAAAACTCAGGGTTTGGTCGGATTCTGGAGAGGAACGAGATGGTGGTGTCGGATTTCTTCGTCGGTGGCCGGAAGGGTGGTAATCGGAGGTGGCGGTGGTTGGAGAAGAAGAGAGTTAGGGTTTGGGTTTGAAATCGTGGAGAGAGAAAGAGGGGAGGGGGGCCGGTTTTGTTTAAAACAAAAAAAACATTTAGGCCCCTCATCTTTTGTATTAATTCTAAAACTCATCCCCAAACATTAAATTGAAAACCTTGACCCTTTTCGGTTAACATTAAGCTTTTCGGTTACAACAGAAATAAAATTTTAGGCTTCCCCTTAGATTAAGCCCGAGAGATTTAACCCGACACCTCAAATATTTAGAAAATAAATAACTCATAAAGAAATAGCAGAAATAAAACATAACTTACTTATTTACAAACCTGGCTTTAAGTGATAGGCATTTAGGGATCAAACCAGACTGTCTGAGGCTGAAGAACCCTTTTCAGCTTTAGCTACTTCACATGCTCCGGTGATTGCTGGTATAGTTGTCCATTTTAAACTCATGCCGCTTTCTCTTACTCGAGCAGACTGTCACTTTATTATCTTTTGGGTTCAATTATTTATGAGTACCATTAAATCCACACACATACGTCCTAGGTATATTTTGTACGTTTCATCAAGTTTATCAAGTTTCCCATGACATTTTTCACGACACCTTTCCTAAGCCCAACACTATGCTCCAGACTGGGTCGAGAAAAGAAAGAATAGATCACGGAGATTTTTTGGGGATAATATACAGTGTCAACTGAATTTTTAAGACATCTTTAATAACGCTCTCATCAGTGACAGGGCTTTCAGGGTTTTGGACACTTGAGGGTCTCTTTTGATTTGTGCGCTTTGGCATCTTTTTGGTTTTAAAATATTATACAATGTGATCTAAAAGATACATGGATCAGGTAGGCTCCAGGTTTCAGCCATCGCCGAGCAGAGGAGGCCTGACTCATGTACAACATCCCCAGGTCATTGCTCACGCAAAGCAGAGGGGATGGGATCTTTTGAGCATAGCATCAGAAGCCAGTACTCGGGCGTGTGTCTTAGGACCCCTAACAAACAGTCAAATGAAAACAGTACTAACCTAAGTGCGTGCTTCCTATCAGGCATCATACGTTATCTTCAAGTGTAGTGACTAGACATACCTTTTATCAATTGCAGCTGAGCCTACCGAGCACATCAACCAAGAGACGCTGCTTTTCGCATCCACCTTACACGTGTCAGCCACCAAACTCCTGGAAATTTATTTCATTTCCCTACCTGATCAAAGAAAGCCAGAAAGACATGAAAAATTTAAAAGCACATATTATTTGGGGGACATCATATGATGTTGCTCATTTTCCTTCCCCTTGCTTTTTAATTTTCTCATCCCATTATACAGAAATTGACACTATTTTTGTATTTTTTATTTATTTATATATATATATATATATATATATATTTCTTATATATTATATATTACAAAAAATTGAGGTGTCAGATTTACTCTTCAAAGGCAATCATACGAAGGCCTTTTAAACACATTTCAAAGCTAGCTCTGGGAAGGGGTTTGGTGAACATGTCAGCCACATTCTCATCCGACGACACCTGTTCCAAGTGTATCAATCTGCGATCATGGCAGTCCCGAATAAAATGAATTTTGATGTCGATATGCTTTGTTTTAGAAAACTGGACAGGGTTTTTGACAATTTGTAAAGCAGCAGAATTATCACAATAAATAGTAGTGTCAAAGAAATTCAAACCATAGTCATGCAACTGATGTTGTAACCAAACCACCTGAGAGCAACAGGCAGATGCCGCAACATACTCAGCCTCAGCTGTGCTTGTAGACACAGTGTGCTGCTTCTTGCTTTGCCATGACACCAATCTGTCACCTAAAAATTGTGCACCTGCTGAAGTGGATTTCCTGTCAAGTTCACATCCTCCATAATCACTGTCAGAAAAAGCATACAATTTAAAACCTGAATCTTTAGGATACCAAAGTCCAAGCCGAGGCCTGCCCTTTAGGTACCTAAAGATCCGTTTAACAGCGGAAAGATGTGAGAGTTTAGGGTTAGCCTGGTAACGTGCACATTGGCACACTGCAAACATTATATCGGGACGACTTGCTGTGAGGTACATCAAAGACCCGATCATCGAGCGATAGTTATGTTCATTGACTGATTGCCCTTCTGGATCTTTGGTAAGAAGCGGACGAGCTGCCATTGGAGTGTCTGCTGGTTTGGACTCATGCATCTTGTATTTTTCCAAAATTTCAGTCACGTACTTTGCTTGATGTACGAGAATGCCGGAGTCACTCTGCTTTACTTGCAACGCCAAAAAGAATTCCATCTCTCCCATTTGACTCATCTCAAACTTAGTTCTCATCACCTGCTCAAAATCTTTACACAAATCTTCATTCGTGGACCCGAATATGATGTCGTCCACGTATACTTGCACCATGATTATGTCACTGCCAACCTCTTTTCTGAATAACGTTTGATCAACAATCCCTCTGATGTACCCGTGTGCTAAGAGGTGATCAGTCAGAGTTTTGTACCAGGACCTTGGTGCTTGATGTAGTCCGTACAATGCTCTGTCTAACTTGTACACATGGTAGGGATGTTCTTCGTCAATGAACCCTGGAGGTTGATGAACATAAACTTCTTCATCCATGTCAGCATAAAGGAATGCTGTTTTGACATCCAACTGGTATACTGTGAAGTTCATGTATGAGGCATACGCTAAGAACACTCGAATTGCTTCCAACCTAGCAACTGGAGCATACACCTCATCATAATCTATTCCCTCGATCTGCTTGTGCCCTTGAACCACCAGTCGAGCCTTGTTTCTGACAATCACCCCATTGTCATCTTTCTTATTTTTGTACAGCCATCGCGTTGTGATGACCTTCTTGTCGACTGGCTTCTCCACTAATCTCCACACTTGTAACTTGGAGAACTGATTCAATTCCTCGTGCATTGCTTCAACCCAGCTTGGATCTTGCAGAGCCATTGTGATATTGGATGGTTCGATCTGAGAAATGAAACAGGAATACATGCAGTGGTTAATGTTTCCCGATGTACTTCTGGTTATTACTCCGGATGCAAGAGGACCAATGATGTTTTCCAGCGGATGATACTTGTGAATTCGTGTCTCAGAAGTTGCTGGTACTGGGATTTCTGTGGGGAGCTCTGTTTGTACTGGTTCTTCATCACCACTCTCTTCTGCTACATGTTCTTGTTCTTGTACTGTTTCTGTTGCTACAGGAGTCTGGTTCACGTGAGTTTAATTCAGATGGCTCAGCCGGTTGTTCTGGAACTGGCTCATCTCTTGGTATACCATCAGCAACCACTGTTACAGGGGTTATGGTCACTGAAGGTCCTGCAATAACATCTTCAAACAGTTCTTCTGCAGCTACTGGATCCAGCCTGAATGGTATGAAAAACTGGTTGTAGTCAAAGGCTTGTGCTGGACCAGTTCCTCCATCTGATGGATTCTCTTCAAGCCAATCTACATTGTTTGACTCCATCACCATTGCGGTTTTCTTGTTGTAAACCCTGTATGCTGAACTAGCAGAATAACCTACAAAATAACATTCATCTGATTTAGCAGCAAATTTAGGTAGGTCAGAGTTAATTAAAACAGTACAAAGACATCCAAAAGCCCTAAGGTGCCCTATTTTGGGCTTGTCATGATGAACAATCTCATAGGGAGTCTTCTGATGCCGTTTGTTGATGAGAACCCTGTTTTGTACATAACAGGCTGTGTTGATGGCTTCGGCCCAAAACATTGTGGGAAGCTTTGAATCACACAACATCGTACGTGCAGCTTCTATCAGTGTCCGATTGCGCCGTTCTGCGACACCGTTCTGTTGTGGAGTATATGGTGCACTGTACTGATGCTCAATCCCCTTCCTGTTACAGAATTCATCTAACACCTGATTCTTGAATTCTGTACCGTTGTCACTTCGAATGGTTTTGACTCTCAGATTCAACTTGTTCTCGATCACATTAATGAATGCTTTCAAGATCTCTGGTACCTCACTTTTCCTGGCTAAGAAAAATACCCAAGTAAAACGAGAAAAATCATCAGTTATAACAAGACAAAATGCACAACGGTTTAAACTTAACATACTGACTGGACCAAATAGGTCCATGTGAAGCAATTCGAGCACCGAGGCAATTCTGGAGAAGAATTTGGGCTTGTGGGGTCGTTTGTGTTGCTTCCCCTTAGCACATGCCATACATTTATCTTTGACAACGAACTCTCTGATTGGGAGGTCTTTAACAAGTCCTCCTCTTGCAAGTCTGTTCAGATTCTTCAAGTTTGTGTGACCCAAACGACGATGCCATAAATGGGCTTGATCTTCAGCAGTCTTTGAAAGTAGGCATGCCATCTCACGTGTGGGAGTTTTTGACATGTTCAACACATATGAGTCACCGTGGCGGGGTGTGCGTATTAACACCCAATCATCTGGAATGGAGTACCCAGGTTTAAGAATTAAGCATTCTTTGTTGTTGAAATACACTGGGTATTCTTTGTCACATATTTGTGATACGCTGAGCAAGTTGTGCTTCAATTCTGGAACATAATTGACATTATGAAATGTCAGGTAGCCGTTCTTGACTGTGCCTCTTTGACAAATGTTTCCTCCTTTTCCTCCCGCAAACGACACATGACCACCATTATAGTGTTCTAATTCTTGT
>JBCNJP010000013.1:18992787-19091686 GCA_039602395.1 Deinandra increscens subsp. villosa | reverse complement strand
GGCAACGATAACACACGTTGCTCGCTTATTTCCACGTAAAACAATTCGATTACAAGTGTTTGCGGCTTGTTTGTTAAGTGATAGTGTGAGTATAAGTATGCGTAAGTGAGTAAAAGTAAAGCCTACGCCGCATATTTATACATTAAATCCCTAACTAACATTTCGTTGATTCTTGGGATCTTTATTCGAATGACATTCTTTCGTTATTGACCGAATTCATCGGCGAGTCTTCCATTCTACACGTGTTTATCATCTTGACTAAGTCCTCTTGACCCTTATTCGACCTTCTGCACCTGACTATAGATCAAACAAAGTCAAGAACAAATTGTTAGTAACGATGCCCTAGCATGCTGGGTAACCGTACATGCTGGGGTAAGATAATATAAATATGCAGTCCCTGGATGTCGACATCCTGGGGTATCATGAACGGAAATCTAAGGTATCGATAATCCATATATATAGTTCATGGTTGTCCGACATCCAAGGGTCCAAATCTGTCAAAGAATGTTAGTAAATTTTTAGTGCGAAATCCAGGGTATAACAATGGGTAGTGTCAACCCTTTTCACATGACTTGCTTCATCACTACTGCAAGTCACCTTCTTAACAGAATGTGGGTTAGGTGAATCAACCAAGTCCTACAGTACATCCCTTGCAAAGAGGGTACCTGGGGAATCTACTTCATATGGCCTAGGTGATGATATATCACCCTCATTCTGAGGTAGTCCTGTGGATGGCTGTGGAGTGTCTAATTGGAGACCACTTTTGGTTTTCTTCTTCCTATGCTTTCGTTAGCATGAGGGATGATTGGGGTGCAGCAAGTTCATCCCACGCAGTTTTCTTGTGAGATAGGCAGTGGAGAATGGTATGAGTAAGGTACCGCCAAACAATGGGCAGTTGCCCCTTTTTGATGGTCTGGCAAGCAAGGTCACCTCCAAAACCAAATGCTTTATAGGTCTTGATGTACACATCAAAGTTGTACTCCGGATGACCTCCTTCATCGTTGAATTTCAAATGCTTCCTGCTTTATAGGTCTTGATGTACACAACAAATTTTTGTGCTGAGTCCCAAAATTCAGCAATTCTCTTTTTGCATACTACCAGGTCCACATTTAAAGCAAAATGAATGTTGGATTCCATGAGGAAATCAATCATTTCATCAAAAGGATTTAACTTCTCAGACTTCCTGTAGTACCCCACAACATTGTGTTCAGCGACGAACAGTTGAGTGGACTTTGAAGCAGCCTTTCCCGTTACTTTGGGTGCCATTTGTGAGGGATTTTAGAGTAAATAGAACAGGGTACGGTTTAGGTTTAAATCACCTATAGGATACTGGAGAGAAATTAGAGGGTAACTGTTTCAGGAGAATGCGCGTAGTTCTTCAGGAAATTGGGAAGGGGAGTTATAGGCAGGAGGAAAATTTTCGAATTGGTCTACATTGACACCGATTGATCCTAACTATTCTTCATTGACACCAATTGATCCTAATTGGGCCTAATTGACCTTAAATGAAACTATTTGGGCCTAATTGAATTTCATTGGGCCTAATTGGACTTAATTAATTGACACTAATTAGGCCTAACTGGACCCTAATTAATTGAGACTAATTAGGCCTAATAGGGCCTAATTGACCCTCATTGGGCCTAACAGGTCCTAATTGGGCATAACTGGTCCTAATTAGGCCTAACTGGTCCTAAACTGGTCCTAATAGACTCTAACTGGTCCTAATAGACCCTAATTGGTCCTAATTGCCACCAATTGACCCTAATTAGGCCTAAATAATCCTCATAGGTCCTAATTGGGCCTAATTGACCCTAGCTGATCCTAATAGACACTAATTTACCATAACTGGACCTAACTGGTCCTAAGTGATCCTAATTGGTCCTAATAGACACCAATTGACCCTAACTGGTCCTGATTGGGCCTAATTGACCCCAACTGACCCTAACTGGTCCTAATAGACCCTAACTGAACCTAATTGATACCAATTGACCCTAATTGGGCCTAATTGGTCCTAATTGGGCCTAATTGACCCTAACTAATCCTAATTGGTCCTAATAGACACCAATTTACCATAACTGGACCTAACTAGTCCTAACTGATCCTAGTTGGTCCTAATATACACCAATTAACCCTAATTGGTCATGATTGGGCCTAATTAACCCCAATTGACCCTAGATGTGCCTAATTGACACCTATAGACCCTAACTGGACCTAATTGACACCAATTGACCCTAATTGGTCCTAATTGACCCTAATTGGTCCTGATTGCCACCAATTGACCCTAACTGGTCCTAATCGACACCAATTTACCATAACTAGACCTAACTGGTCCTAATTAGGCCTAATTGACCCTAATAGCCACTAATTGACCCTAAGTGATCCTAATTGGTCCTAATAGACACCAATTGACCCTAATTGGTCCTAATTAACCCTAATAGACACCAATTAACCGTAATTGATCCTAATAGACAACAATTAACCCTAACTTGTCCTGATTGAGCCTTATTAACCCCAACTGACCCTAGCTGGGCCTAATTGACACCAATTGACCTTAACTAGTCCTAATAGACCCTAACTGGACCTAATTGACACCAATTGACCCTAGTTGGGCCTAATTGACCCTAGTTGGGCCTAATTGACCCTAATTGGTCCTAATTGCCATAATCGGATCTAACTGGTCCTAATTGGGCCTAATTGACCCTAATAGACACCAATTAGTCCGTCAAAGCTGCTGGTTATTTGGACGTGCAGTGCATCGAAGGTTGCTTCTATAATCAGGATTATAGTATTGCTTTTTTGGGCCTTAGTTTGGTTCCAAGTTGTATTTGTTATTGGACTAGTATCTGGTTTTTCTGGTCCGGGTGTGATTGTCTTCACCCATGGCCAGATTAGTGTTTTTTGTTTTGGGTTCTGGGTTGGCCCGCTGACTTGTAGCGAGTTTGGCCTTGTTCCTTTTGGTTGTTTCTATTCTTTTATTCTTTTTAATAAAGTTTTGCCGGGGCTTTGCCTCTTTCCAAAAAAAAAAAAAAAAATTAGTCCTAATAGACACCAATTGACCTAATTGACACCAATTGACCCTAATTGGTCCTAATTTCCACAAAGTAACTCTAACTATTAGAGGGTAACTAGGGTTTCTCTCTCTATCTTTCTCTCTCTAGGATTCTCTCTCGGTTTCGTGCGTTCTGTGTTTCAACTTTGATCGTCTTCTTCCGATTGAAGCTTCTCTGATCCTGGAATCATGTCTAGGTCCTCAAATCGCATAAACAAATGGAGCAGCTCTACTGGTACTCAAGGGGATCTTCCGAATCCAGGTGCTGTTGGTAAGTTTGGGGATAATAATGGTAAGGGAAATGAGCTTCCCTCTTATAATCTTTGTTCTAATCGTGATGCGATTCAACCTGATTATTCTAAAATGGATGTTATGATTAATGAAACTGAACCTCCTGCTGATGAATGTCGATTGGATGATGATGGAGGCGTTGGTACCAGAGTGGCTGATACATCTGAGCTACATAACTCGGAGCTGGTTGATGTAAGTATCTCTTTGGCTATGGACATGAATTCTATTCCTAATTGTTTGAAATCTCCTGTGAATATCTTGTTTCCTGATGTTGTGATTGAACCTACAATCATGGAAATTCTTTCGAATCCTTCGGATATTGAGGAACAACGAATGTTTAGTAGGTTTCTAGCTGTGAGCGTTAGAAAAGAATGGTGGATAAAGGTAATAAGGAAATTGTGTCGGATGGTACTGTTATACCGTAAATCTTCGGCTGGTAATCCAGGGTACAGGTATAGACCAGGGGCAGGTATGACCCAGTGTTAGAGCATATTCTTATGCTAGCGTGTGTCTCGTGTATTGTATCTAATCTAGAGCATCTGTGTGAGGTTTATGGTCACTGGCCGTATCAAGTGCACCGCCGGACCAGATGATACGGGCGGATCAGATGATCAGCAGGTGATACGCTGGCCCGTTACTAAGTGACTATAAATAGCTTGTTAGAGAGAGTGTTTAAGAGTTCTTTCAGTTCTGTCATTTTGTAACATCTTAACTGTGTGTAAACTGAGTGTGGTTCTCTCTCTACATTGTCACTCTTTGTGAATCAATAAAGCAAAGCTTTATTTACATCGTGTTCATTCTCTGATTACCGAATCATGCAGTAGTAAGATCGTCTCGTGGTTTTACATCCAGGAATCATATGACCCTGAATTTGGCAGTAATGTTCGGTGACCCTGAATGTGTCCATAGTAAAGTAATGACCCAGGATGTCGACTTTATACAGGGAAGTTTACATTCATTTTATTCTATGTTAATATGATCTAAAATGTGCATAATCTAGGGTTACCCTTATTTTATAGATGACCCAACATGTGGAAATGACCCTACATGCTAGGGCATTGTTACTAACGGTTTGTGTGTCTATATCTGATCAAGGACATGTTGACAAAGTCTACTAACGGTCGCATAGAACAAGTTAAAGACTTATTTCGCACGTGGTCAAATCAGTTAGCTGGAAACTCGGTCAACCAACTGAAAGAGACGTTGAAGAGGAGATCCCTGGAATATCGGACAAGTTGTTGAAGATCTATGAGTATATATAGGACACTTAGTCGTTTATTCAGCTCATTCGAGCTTTACTCATTGTATTCTCGTACTGATTCTTCTGCATACTCATTGTACTCAAACATTTATGTGATCAATAAATTGGTAGCGTGTGTCATCGCTACCCAGGGTTTTTATGCCGGCGGCGCCTTAGAGACATCTAAGGGCTAAGGGCTTTTTCCTAGTGATATTCTTGGTGTTCCTACTTACATTCAAGGCTTCATTTGTGTTATTATCTTTCTCAATCGATTTCATAACTAAACTTATATTTTAACCCAGGATTTCGGCTTCTGTCCCTGGAATTCAGTTGTTGTCCCAGGATTTTTACAAATAGTTTTCGTATCTTAATCCTAGGCACCAAACCTCACAATCTTATTTGGTTCAAGTTTTACTAACTTTGCTTAAGTAATTTTTAGCTAAAACAGGTACAGTGGACAAGGAGGTTACTATGGAATTGAGCTCGGATGCTAAGGTGGAAATGGTGACTGAAAGTAATCTGCAGATTGGGGTGACCATTGTGAGCAGAGGTAATAATATGGGTGTTCAGGATCTTAGGGGGGGGGGGTAATATGAATGGAACTAATCCGGGATTAATGAATGTAAAGGGTGCTACAATGGAAATTAACCCTTTGTGTGTTGGAGATGCTGAATTTCATAGAAATTGTGCTAAGATGCTAACTGCTACTTCTGTCAAGCAAGTGAAATGTTTCCTTAACAAAGTTGATCCTATTATTATGAATATGAATGATCATTTGAGGTTTTTATTTAAACGTAAGATGAATGACAATTCTGAAGTCATTAGGAATTCTTCTAAAATAATTCTGGATTTGGATGGTGAAGCAAATTTTTGTGTCCCTGTAGCTGCTAAGAAAATTAAGAGGTTGGACCCAAATCTTGTTCTGAAGAGTAAAAAGAGTAGTATAGGGGTGGATGGAAGGAAACTTATTAAGGTTAGTGGGCCTAAAATTGAGAATTTCTCATTTGATCAGTAGCTACCTCCATTACTGCATGTTCATTATAAGTTTGGTAAATCAGATCTCCCCAAGAATATTATGGTTTCTAAGGATACTAGTATGAAAATGATATGGTCTCAAATGAAAAATCAAAGGAGGCAATAGGTGGGAGTACTTCTAGGCTGGTGAAGAAGGTGCAATGTGATGGATTTAAAGAATCTATTCTGGGTACAGTTCCTGCAGTTAAGAAGTTTGTTTTTGGAATGGGTAAGGAGGTGCAGCAGGATAGTAAGAATGATAAGGGTACCTATGCCAATGTTACTGTTGGGCATAGGGAATAGCTTCAGTAATGTCCCCCTGTTGTATTGGATAATGGTGAAAAGGTAGTTGTTCTCAAAGCTGAAATTTTAGTCTAAGCCAAACAACTTTACAGAAACCACTTGTATGGGCATTTTGTGGGTAGTGATTTTTCTTTAACGTTTATCCGGTTTAATTTGTACAAAATGTGGAAAAAGAAAGGAACTGTGGATATCCAAACTAATGGAGGTGGGATTTTTCTGTTTAAGTTTGATTCTGCTGATGGTATGAAGGATGTTCTTGAATCGGGACCTTGGGTGGTTAATAATGTACCTCTATGTATCAAACAATGGGAACCTGGTGTTAATATGGATAGATCTGACCCTAAAATGGTGCCTACTTGGATCATAAAGGGTTTGCCAATGGAGCTCTGGAACACTAAAGGGGTATGCCAGGTTGCTAGTTGTGGGGCAGCCTGTGTTATTTGATAAAATTACTCAAAGTAAGTGTGAAAACACTGATGGTGCTGCGGGATTTGCACGTGTTCTTGTTGAAATTAATGCTGAGGAAGAGCAGCCGGATAGTATTCATATTCTGTACCCTCAGTTGGGTGGTTTGTCTACTACAAGTGTTAATGTTCGTATTGAATATCAGGCTAAACCTCCAAAATGTGTGCATTGCAAGGTGTTTCGTCATTCATATGAAAATTGTGGAGTTAGCCCTATTAGTATACAAGAGCAGGAAGACAAAAACATCCAGAGGGCTGGTCAAGCTATTGTTCAGGGGAATAAAGGGGATAGTAAAAATATTATGGATAAGGATGATGGGTTTCAAGTGGTAGGAAAAAAGAATTCAAGGAAGAATGGTGATGGTGGGGTCAGATCTGGTCATAACTCTCCAAGTAAAGGTGGATCCAAAAGTAACAGTCAGAATTCACCTAAGAATGCTACGAAGGGTAAAACTAATGATCATAAACAAAATGGGGATAGGGAGAACAATACAGCTCCTAAAAAGCAGGATGATAAGTCTAAGAATGCCTCTTCTGTGGGTGGTAACAAGAATGGGAATGAGACAAAGCCAAAAGTGCAATATAGATTCAAGAATGAAAATGTTTATGAGTCTAAGAAACATGTTGCAAAGCTGATCGGAATGTTACTGTCAAAGAGGTTAGGCTGAAGTTACAGAACATATTTGACTCTCTTCAAACTTATGATATGAATGTGGATGGTAAAGAATCTGAAAGTGTTATTGAATCTGCACAGGATAAAGAAATTAGGTGTGCAAAGAATGAGAAACGATGTAATACATATGTGAGGGACCTGGTTTGTGGATTGAAAAAAGCTGAATCTACGTTTGATCTCTTGTTTGGCACTAGGGTCTATGTAAAGCCTCGTGATATATTGCCTGAAAATTGGCCTGATGACATGTCTACGGTGTTTGATGATTTCTATGAGCAGCTTGAGCAAAGAAGGAAGGATGAGGTGATAAGTTATGTATAGAATAAACAAGTTCCTCATAACAATGTTTTGGAGAAGTGGAGTTTTTTACGAAACAAGTTCTTTTTCACAATGTGTCTGGTTCATAACTTTTATGAGATTTTTGGGTTTGCTTGCACTGATAGTATGGATGATGCTGAGGGTTCTGATGGATATTTTAGTGCACCTGACTCTGAAGATAATGAGGTGGCCTTAGTTGAGAATGAAATAGGAAAGTTCATGAAAATTAACTTTAAGCCTAGTTCTGGGAGCACTCAAGTATTGGGTGTTCAATCTGCTATAAGTATTTCCCAATGAGTTTATGCATTCTTACTTGGAATATAAGAGGTTTGGTGAAGAAATCTCATCATAATCACCTATTAAATTTAATGAATGATCATCGAGGCAATATTTTTTGTGTAGTGGAAACTCATGTTAGAGCTCAGAATTTACAAAAGGTGTGTAGTCGTGTTTTTGGATCTTGAACCTGGGAATTAAATAATGTCTATTGTTATTATTGCATGGAACCCTACTATTGTTGATGTTATGGTTGTTAGTGTTTCCGATCAGCTTATCAATTGCTATATCAAGTCCAAGGATGGAAGGCATACGTTTTACTGTTCATTTGTTTATGCTTATACTAAAGCTTTTCAGAGAAAGCCTCTTTGGCGTGAAATTTAAATGTTTGGTAGCACCATTAATAGTGAGCCATGGATGATAACTGGATATTTTAATGCTACTTTGGATCTTGCTGAGAGCTCTTCTGGTTCATCCCATATTGTATCTTCTATTGATGACTTTAGAAGCTGCTGTTTTAACTCGGGAATTAGTGACATCCCTTATTTCGGTTTGAAATTTACTTGGAACAAAAGAACAGTAAAACGTATGCCTTCCATCCTTGGACTTGATATAGCAATTGATAAGCTGATCGGAAACACTAACAACCATAACATCCGGGCAAGACTAATGGTCTTCTTAAAAAACTTGATAGGGTCATGAGCAATTCTTGCTTTGTATCTGCTTTCCATGAAGTGAAAACCCAATTCCTGCCTTTTTATACCTCTGATCATCCCCTAGTATTGTTGTTTTTCATGTTAATCAGAAATGGAAGCCTAAGCCTTTTAAATTTCAAAATTATCTTACTCATAAGCCCCAATTCCTTCCTATTGTTGAAAGAGCTTAGAAGCAATATGTTTCTGGTTGTACCATGTATTCGGTTGTTACAAAACACAAAAGCTTGAAGAAACCTTTGAAGAAGCTTGCTTTAGAGCAGGGGAACTTAACTGAAAAAGTGAATTGTTTAAGAAAAGAGCTGGGTAGAGTTCAAGAAGATTTGGTGAATGATAATTCCAATCAAGATATTAGGGATGAGGAGTTGGTTTATTTACATGCTTTAAAAATTGCTTAGGAAGATGAAGAGCTGTTTTTGAAACAGAAGGCTAAAGTTGACTGGCTTGCTGCTGGTGATCAAAACACAAGCTATTTTCACAAAGCTGTTAAAGGGTGGCATTCTAGAAGAAGAATATACGGTATAATGGATATGCAGGGGAGATACCATGATAGGTGTTGTACCCTGGATTTCGCACTAATAATTTTACTAATGTTGTTTAACAGGTTCAAGCCCCTGAATGTCAGACATCCATGGGCTGTACGTATAGCCGATCGGCACCCTAGATTATTGTTCGTTATACCCCAGGATGTTGTACATTCAGGGACTGCGTATTTATATTGTTTAACCCCAGCATGTACAATAACCTAGCATGCTAGGGCATTGATGCTAATAGTTTGTTCTTGACTTTGTTTGATCGATAAGCCAGGTGCAGAAGATTAAATAACTGTCAAGGAGATTCAGTCAAAGTGAGAAACACATGCAGAATGAAGAACCACCGCCTAACTCGCTCAAAGCAACGGCCAAGAGTCGTTGGAAGAAGATCCCTGAAATCTCGGAATATTAGTTAGGATTTTCAATGTATATAAATGCGGCGTAGGCTTTATTTTACTCACTCTCTCGATCACCTGTATTCACACTACCACTTAGTAATCAAGCCGCAATCAATTGTACTCGGATTATTTCATTTGGTATAAAGAGGCAACGTGTGTTATCGTTGTCGAAGGGGTTTTTTATGCCGACGATCCTTGAAGACACTCAAGGATTAAGGGCTTTTCCCCCTTTCAAATCTGGTTGTTCATAGTTTCATCCAGGGAAGTGATCACTTGTGTTTCCATTCATACAAACTAAACCTTGAATTTTGGCAAACTGATTTAATTTTCAGTATCTTACATTCAGGGCACCATACCTCACAAACCTATTTGGTTACTTAATTTAGCTTCGTAATTTTTGCCCAAAACAATTTGGCGCCCACCGTGGGGCAATTGGTGTCAATCTTTTTCCAAACTCTTGTCAGATTTATTTTTAACTTGATTTTTACAAAGATTTATCAAAAAAATGGCAACACAACCGAGTACCTCGAATGCGACTAACCCTGCAGGTACTACCACTACAACCAGTACTATTCTTCCTCCTCCACCGCCATGGGTTACCACATCAACAACTTCTCCTATGAACCGTAACACTAGCAGGACTATCAATTAGGGTTCCGCAGGACCAGGACGTGGTGGAGAGATCCCAGTATTGGTCTCGAATGACAAAGTCCTTGCCATGTTCAAGAAAGTACAGCAGTATATGGAGCAAAAATAGAAAGTGAACCAGGAGGTGTATGGAGAAGTAGCCAGGCTGAGATCAGAAATCAACAGGGTGGATCATACACCCGTATCTCCTATTCAGTCCAGGAGATTACAGTACAGTAGTCCTGGGAACGGATCTAACCCAGCGGATGACGTCCAAATCTTAGATCCGAGGCCTGCATTTGCTATAACTTACACTACCCTGGCCGACAGACCCATGGTGTCTAAATTCAGGGAATCAACCTCGAATCCTGGGGCCACTACTACCCAGGATACTGGTAACGTCCAAGGAACCCCTAATATTAATGTTTGTGCTAACGAGTCTGTGCAGAATACAGGTTTGAGCCCAGCAGTGGCAAAGGAAGTAAAAAAATTGAAGGAGATTGTTTTGGCTAAAAATTACTTAAGTTAAATTAGCAAAGTTTGAACCAAATTTGTATGTGAGGTTAGGTGTCTAAAATTCCGATATGAAAATAGTTTGAAATAATCCTGGGACAACAGCAGAATTCCAGGGACAAATAACTAAAATCTTTGATAAAAAGTTAGGTTTGCTTATGAAATCCGTTAAGAAGCTTAGCAACACAAATGTAACCTGAAATGCATGTAGGAACACCGAGAATTTTACTAGGGAAAAGCCCTTAGCCCTTAGATGTCTCTAAGGCACCGCCGGCATAAAAACCCCGGGTAGCGATAACACACGCTACCAATTTATTGATCACTGAAAATGTTGATTACAATGAGTTCGCAGAGAAATTAGTACGAGAATACAATGAGTAAAGCTCGAATGAGCTGAAAACTAAGTCTAAGTGTCCTATATATACTTCGAGAGCTTCAATGACTCGTCCGATATTCCAGGGATCTTCAACAACTTATCCGATATTCCAGGGATCCTCTCTTCAACGTCTCTTTCAGTTGGTTGACCGAGTTTCCAGCTAACTGACTTTGACCACGTGCTAAATGAGTCTCTAGCTTCTTTTATTCGACCGTTGGGAGACTTCGTCAACCAGTCTTCACTCAGATAAAGGCACAAAATACGTTAGTAACGATGCCCTAGCATGCAGGGTCATTTCCACATGCTGGGCCATCTATAAAATAAGGGTAACCCTGGATTATGCACATTTTAGGTCATATTAAAATAGAATAAAATGAATGTAAACTTCCCTGAATAAAGTCAACATCCTGGGCCATCACTTTACTATGGACACATTCAGGGTCATTTGAACGTTACCTGCCAAATTCTGGGTCATACAATTTATGGGTCACTCCTGCCCTTGGCCTTTACTTGCGCCCTGGATTATCAGCCGAGAATTCGGGGTATAACAATTGCCCCCAAATTTTCGCGAGTTGTGGATAGAATTTACAGCTGTGAAAATTTCAAATTTTGGGTCACATCGCCCCTTGCTTCAATCGTGTCCGTTAATCTCGCATCCATGATGCCACGTCCCGTGCGACCTCCCATCACCTCTGTAACTTCTTCTTTTCTTTAAATACTACCCTTAACTTCTCCTTTTTTCACACAAGTTTTTCGAGAGCAAGGGTTTTCCTCCGACGTTTCCAGCTTCCGATTTTCTTCATTCAGGTAAACTCTCATTCCAGTCTTTTTCTCCATTAATTCCGATCATGACTCGGAAGAAGATTCGGTCGGAAACCTTAACCAAAAAGACTGGGATCGAGGATTTCCTCGACCAGCATTACCTCCAGAGCCGAGCGCTCGAGACCTGCACTTTTACCGACGACGACATCGTTACATTGCTGTCGTTGGACCTCTTCCCTGAATCCACCGAGATTAGACCTTTTGACGTAAGGCTCCGATCAGATTTCTGTTCGGAGACATGGGTTTGTTTTCCATTTACGCCCTTCGCCATGGGCCTCTCGTTCCCTTTCACCGGTCTCTTGGCCGATTTCTTCAAAGCTACTGGCCTGGCTTACGCCCAAACCCTTCCTATCATCTGGAGAATCCTGGGCACCATCGACCGTCTGAACAACGAGTTCGACTCCCTAGTTGGCTTACCTGAGTTGGCCCTGGGTTACGAGCTCAAGTCCCATGGTAATAATCGATTTTTGTTTAAAGCTTTGAACAAAGAAGTTCAGATGATTCCTCGGGCTTCATTTCACGAGGAATGGAAAGGGAAGTTTTTCTTTGTGAATAGGTCAATTATTCCAGGGGGGGTGAGCCTTCCGATTAGGTGGAGAGTAGACGGTAGGTCTTTACCTGCATTAGGGATTAGGATTTTATCTTATTCAAATACTGACCTTGGATTTTTGTTCTGCAGTTCCCAGCTTAAGTTCCATCGGTCCTGCCAATTCAGGGACACTCGAGAGATTCGTGGCCTTCCTGAGCATCAGCGAAGCTGATAGAGAATTCAGGGCCGATCTTCACCAAGCAGCTTCCTCCACTTCGCATAGTATGTCAAGCTGTAAGTACACTGGTACCCTGCCTTTTGTGCCTTGGATTTTATTGATTTCTGACACTTCTGTTTTTTTTAGCTGCCGCCACTCCCATCGATCTGGAAAACATTGATCTGGACGACCTTCTGCTAGGCGAATCTGAACAGGATCTTCAAGTCGTCGCCTCCGTAAAGACCGAACCCATGACTGCTCCCAAAGCTCCTTCCTGAAGGAATTCTGGCACCAAACACAAGACCAGGGCCACTGCTACTGCTACTTCCCCTGTCGTGCAATCTCTGGAGAACCTGGACACTGCTGAGCTCCGTGCCCATGCCGAGGCCTCTTCTCGCCAAGTAAGTTAATCCTGGGTACCCCTGAATTTTCTACACAACGAATTAATTCAAGGTCTTAAATATTAATTAAACTACCTTTTCCTGTAGATTGCTGGACGATTCTCGGAGCTGGTCTGGGCTGCTGAAAAGCGGGCCCAGGATGCTGAGGCCTTTGCCAAGAAGGAGGTTGCCACCCTGACCAAAGAGTTGAACTCGATCAGGATAGCGGCCAACAAAAACCTGGGGCTGGTGCAGGACCTCGAGAAGAAGGCAGCGGAGGCGCGGGCTACACATGAGGCTGCTTTGGCTGCAAAGGGCGATGAAGGCAGGCTCATTACTCACATCTCCCTTTTTTAATGCAGGTTGAAAATGGCGAAGGAGGCTAGGGATCTCGGGTTTCAGAACCCCAAGTGGGATGTGACTGGATGGGCAAACAAACTGCGCGAATTAGGCGCAACCATCCCCGCTGGGTGTGACCCTGATGCTGGCCCTGGGTCTAGCAAGGGTACCCCGTCCAAGGATTCCGCTGGCCACGCCATGGAGATCGACCAGCCGAAGGGGGGAGAGCAGCCAGCCCAGGGGTCCGAGGCAGCGGAGGAGGTCTCAGTTGATGAAGCTAAGGAGGTGCCCCAAGATGCAGCTTAAAGAACAGGGGTCACCTTCTTGTCTTTTGGTTCATGTTTTAAAACAATTTTATTTTTATGCATGTGATGTGATACCGGTCGATGTTTTCCCGGTTTATTTTGTTAAAACAATGCCCCACCCCTGGATGCGGAATCCATGGTCTTTTGATGTGTCCCCATCCTGGGACGTCCGGAGCTTTTCCGGGCCCAGGTTGGGTCTTTTATATATATATAACTGCTTTAGTTACATGCTTGTGTTTGAAATATTCGAAATGCATTTGCCGACGTACGAAATAATACTAGGGTTTACCTTGGTATTCCTAGATTGCCCCAGGATTTAGGATTCCTCGTAGCTTTAGCAGACTTGTGGATGTTTCCTATAATAGAAACATATCAATCAGAATTAGGACAAAAATCCTGGGTCACTTGGTGATCTCTTAAGTCATTTCTGGGGTCATGCCCGGTGCCGTACTGGCGAACTAGGGATTTCCTCTTAGTCATACTGACTGAACTAGGGCATGTCCTTGGAGACTTAAGTTGGTACGTTAGCACCAATCCATCTTGAAAACGCGTTAATCGTTTTAAACCTTAAGAGATCCGCATATGTCCCTGGATTGGGAGGTTGCCACCAATGCTATTAACACGGATGATCCCACAATCCCAGGGTTTCATACTTGGATCACGTGCGTCTCGGGCGAGGCAAAATTTGCCACGTGCGTCCCGGGCGAGGCGTAATAGCCTATATTCGGATGGAGGAAGCTTAGTCCTCAAACCTTAGGATTGGGTTTAGGCCTTACCCAATACAGAAGTGAGATGGCCAGTCTCAAACTTAGGAGTCATACGCTGATTGTCGTTGGCTTGGGGTACAGTTTGTTCCATGTACCTTGAATTTCTGAGCATCCTGCATTTTGGGTGCCTCGAATCCTGGGATACCCTGGATTCTGAGTAACTCAATTGACGAAACATAGATCTTAGCGTATTCAAGGTGGTGAATAATAATTAAAGCAACATGTAACTGATGTTAATAAATGAATAATGAAGGTAAAACATATAAAGGGATAAATGAAATAAATTAAGTGAGAGGAACTGACCTGGATTTGCAGCATTAATTTAAAATCAAACACATACCTGGGTAGCCAAATCCTGGGACAGGTAGCCTTACATGAAATACGCCTTCAAGTGTATCGCATTCCAAGGTCATGGTAACAGTTCTCCTTCCATATTAGCTAGCCAATATGCCCCCTTACCAGCCTCAGAGTCAATCAGGTAGGGGCCTTCCCATTTAGGAGCCAACTTTCCATCCCCTGGATTTGTTATGTTCTGAAATGCTTTTCTAAGGACTAGATCTCCCACCTTGAACCTTCTGATCCTTACATGTTTGTTGTAGGTCTTAGAAATTCTTTGTTGGTAGACTGCCATTCTCCAAGCTGCTTGATCTCTTAGTTCATCCAGGGTATCCAAATATTCAACCAGGGACTGATCATTTGAGTCCTGGGTCTGAGCACTGACCCTGAATGTTGGGATCACCATTTCGGTTGGGATAACAGCTTCAGTACCAAAGACCAAGGAAAATGGGGTTTGGCCTGTGGCGTTCTTGGAGGTAGTCCTGTCTGCCCATAGTGCCAAGGGTAGCTCTTCTGCCCATCCTCCCTTCTTTTCCTTTAATCTCTTCTTCAAGTTATTTATGATGATTTTGTTGCTTGATTCAACCTGGCCATTAGCTTGAGGATGCACTGGAGTTGATGTTATCATCTTTATGCCCCAGGATTCGCAGAATCTTGTGGTCCTACTCCCAATAAATTGGGAGCTGTTATCACAAACGATCTCAGATGGTACTCCAAACCTTGTTAATATGTTCCTTTTAATGAAGGATATAACTTCTTTTTCCTTGACTTGAACGTACGCTTCGGCTTCAATCCATTTTGAGAAATAATCAGTCATTGCTAACATGAATACCTTTCCTCCAGGGGCCTTGGGTAATTTACCAACAATGTCCATCCCCCACTTCATGAAGGGCCAGGATGCTGGAATAGGATATAAAGGTTCTGCAGGCTGGTGAGGCACATTGGCGTGTCTTTGACATGCATGACATTTTTGAGAGAAATCCTGGGCATCTTTCCTCATAGTAGGCCAATAATACCCTGTTCTCAGAATTTTAGACATCAAGGACCTGCCCCCTGTATGGTTTCCACAATCACCCTCATGGATGTCTTTGAGTACTTCCTGGGCTTCGTCCTTCTCCAAGCACCTCAAATATGTACCTGCAAAAGATTTTTTATATAATATATTTTTGATAACTACGTACTTGGCTACTTTTACTCTGAATGCTCGGGCATCCTTCTCGTTTCCTAGAATAGTACCATCCTGCAAATACTGAATAATTGGTCTGGTCCAGGATTCCTCTTGGGTTGAAGAATCTTGGGTACTGGATACTAGGATTTTTTCTGCTGTGTCAGAATCCTGGGTATCTTTACCCTGGTCTATAGCTGGTGTTAGTACATGAATTATAGGAATGTGGGTGTCTTCAAGAGCCTTGAATACTGAACCTAAGTTTGCCAATGCATCTGCTTCAGTATTCTCCTCCCTTGGTACTTGTTAAATATTAAAATTCTGAAAATCCTGGGACATTCTTTTTACCACCTCCAAGTATTTGATTAATTTCTCTCCTTTAGCTGCATAAGACCCACTAAAATGGTTAGCTAAAAGAAGAGAATCAACGTATACCTAGATGTGCTGAATTCCCAAGTGTAATGCTAAATGTAACCCAGCAATTAGGGCCTCATACTCAGCTTCATTGTTAGTTGCTTGAAATCCACATCTGACAGCCTGGGGTATCATGTCCCCCTGTGGCGATTTTAGTACGATTCCTAGGCCTGTCCCCCTGATATTTGATGCTCCATCAGTGAACAAGGTCCATGACCCTGAAATTTCTTCTTGTTGAAGCTGCTGGAATTCATGGTCCGCTTCTTGTTGTATATCAGTACTGAAATCAGCCACAAAATCAGCTAGAGCCTGGGATTTTATAGCTGTTCTGGCCTCGTAGATCAGATCATACGCACTTAGCTTCACCGACCACTTAGCCATTCGACCTGACATTTCTGGTTTTCTCAAAACAGACTTTATAGGGTAGTTAGTTCTAACATGAATTGTATGAGTTTCAAAATAGTGTCTAAGTTTAGTAGATGCCATACTTAGGGCTAATATAAGTTTTTCAAGGTGTGAGTACCTGGATTCAGCATCAAGTAAGCTTTTACTTATGTAGTAAACTGGATGTTGCTGACCTTCCGCATCCTTGGTCAGGACTGCACTTACCGTATTCCTGGAAACTGCTAAATACAGTGACAGGGGCTCCCCTGGATTAGGCTTCATAAGCAAGGGTGCCGTGGACAAGTATGTTTTCAAATCCTAGAACGCCTTCTCGTGTTCTTCCTTCCACTCGAATTTCTTGTTCTTCTTTAGGATGTCATAGAATTCCCTGCATCTTTCCGAGGATTTCGATATAAATCTATTCAGGGCAGCAATTCTACCTGTAAGTCTTTGAACGTCCTTGGTGCTGGATGGTGATTGTAAGTTGGCAATTGCCCTGATTTTCTCCGGACTTGCCTCTATGCCTCTCTTGGTTACCATGTATCCCATGAATTTGCCTGCTCCGACTCCAAAATGGCACTTTTCTGGATTTAGCTTCATGTTATATTTATCCAGGATGTCGAAGGAATCCTTAACATCCTGGACATGGTCATTGGTGACCCTGGATTTCACCACCATGTCGTCGATATACACCTCCATTGTGTCCCCCAGTTTTTCTTTGAACATCAAGTTAACCAATCTCTGGTACGTTGCCCCTGCATTTTTTAGTCCAAAGGGCATAACTATATAGCAATATACACCTGTTGGTGTTATGAATGCCGTATCTTCCTGATCCTGGGGTTCCATCTGAATCTGCTGAAATCCTGAGGTAGCGTCCATGAAAGTCAACATTTCATGGCCTGCCGTGGCATCGACCATGGAATCTATGTGTGGTAGCGGGAATGGATCCTTTGGGCATGCACGGTTCAGGTCCGTGTAATCCACACATACCCTCCATTTACCATTTTTCTTTCCAACTACCACCACATTGGCTAACCACCTGGGAAACTTTACTTCTCTGATCATCCTTGCTTTAAGGAGTCTATCAACCTCTTCCTGGATTATGACGTTCTTTTCCGGTGCAAATTTTCTTCTCTTTTGGTGTATGGGCCTGAAAGAGTTATCAATTCCAAGTTTATGTGTAATAACGGATTTAGAAATACCTGTCATGTCGTCATGGGACCAAGCGATAGTTGACACTCTGGTTCTGAGTAGATGTATCAGCTGTTCCTCTATTAGCCCTAGAATATTTGTTCCAATATATACTTTCTTCACTGGATTCGAGGGGTCCAACTCGACAGCTTTGACGTCTTGCTCTCTCGCTTCCAGGGCTTCCCGGGCCTTTTTCTGTAATTGCTATGCTTGTCTTTGTTTGGAGGATATCTTCATTGATGTAGTGTAACACTCCTTAGCCTCTTGCTGGTCGCTATGTACTGTGATCACGCCCCAGGGTGTTGGCAGCTTCACACATTGATGGTACGTCGAGGGTACATCCCTGTTATCATGAATCCAGGGTCTACCCAGGATTACATTGTACCCTGATGGTGCGTCCATCACACAAAAACGCTGAACTGAGTTGAGTCCTTCTACGTAAACTGGAAGCTTGATTTCACCCAGGGTATTCTTTGTTTCGCCACTGAAACCCACGAGTACCGTGGATTTTGAGATGATCTCTGAATGCGGAATTCCCATCTTCTGCAAGGCCTCCAACTGGATTATATTTACCGAACTGCCTCCATCAATCAAGATTCTTTTCACAATGTTGTTGGCAATGTGAAGCGTTATCACCAACCCGTCATGATGAGGGTCTATGATATCACGCCTGTCATCTTCTCCGAATGTAATTTCCTTGATATCAGGCTGAATGGAACTCTTCCTGGGTCTTCCCTCTCTATCCGACTTGGATTCCTTGGCATGTCTCTTTGCTGCAGAATAAGAGGTACCACAAATGTCAGAACCACCAGAAATAAAGTGTATTACCTCAGCGTCCGGGGGTGGTGAGGATGCTCTTTCAAGACGGCCATCAGGGTGTGCAAAATCCTGGGATCTTGCATCATTATCCCTGGATTTTGAGTTCTGTTCCCTGGATTTATCCTTCTTCTTTCCCAGGAGCTCCTTCAGGTAGCCTTTGCTAAGTAGATAGCTGATTTCTCTTCTCAGAGCCATGCAATCCTCGGTCTGGTGACCGAAGTCCTCATGGTAAGCATACCATTTGGATTTATCCTCCCACGTGGAAGGTTTATCATTCTTCTTGGGCCACCTTGCCTTGTCTCCAAGGTCCTGCATAGCAAACATAACACCAGAGACATCAGTAGTAAAGCAATAATCATTAAGGGAAGGATATTCTTCTTCCTCTTCATCCTGATCCACACTGTTCACTCGACGTTCATCGGGCCTTGAGTATGGTTTAGACCGCTGTGACCTAGTATGTGAGGGCTCTGATTTTCTGTTAGAGCTGTTGAATCCTGGGGTGGATTCACCCTTTCCCAGGATTTGCCTATCCTCCTCTAGCCTGATGAAGCGGATAGCCCTATGACGAACTTCATCCATCTTATGACATGGGTTCATGACCAGGTCTTGATAGAAGGGCGTGTCTTTGTTGAGCCCCATCTTGAAGGCCTGGATTGCAGTTGCCATGTCCATGTTTGGGATTTCCAAGGCTTCTCTGCTGAATCTGCTAACATAATTCCTTAGGGATTCTCCTGCATTCTGGGTTACCCTATACAAATCACTTGTTAGTTTTTCAAAGCTACGGCTGTAAGAGAATTGATTGTTAAATAAATTAATCAAATGCGAAAATGAAGTGATAGAGTAAGGAGGAACATTTAGGAGCCACTTCAGGGCTGCCCCTGTTAGGGTGGATCCAAATCCTTTACATAGGCATGCTTCCTTGATTTCAGGGGGCATTTAGATAACCTCCATTCTTTCTCGGTACTGCGTCACATGTTCTTCAGGATCTGTCGTGCCGTCATAAGGTTTCATGCTGGGTGTTTGAAACCTCTTAGGTATCTCCACGTCACAGATTGGTGAGGCAAACCTGGACAGCCTATGACTTGCCGGCCCAACTTCAGGGATTGGTTGCACAACTCCTGGGACGCTTGAAATCATCTTCTTGAGTTTCTGAATCTCTCGTTCCACTGATGGGTTGAATCCTGAATCCTGCACTGAATTGTTAGTATTAGCATAATAGGCGAAAGTTTGGGGAGTGTTACCGACATCCTGGGGTATATTTGTCCCAGGATCAACGACTGGTTCCCTGATGATGGACGCCCTGGGTAGATCACCATGGGCCATTTGAGTAGGGAAGAACGTTGATCCTACGCTCGGTGGGGTGACACCTTCGTGTACCCTGGTATTGCTTCCAGGGGTACTGAAATTCAGAATTCTGGGGTCGATTGGTGACGGCTGAGCCGTCGTGGCCCTGGGTAACTCTGATCTCAAGCTGGTCAATTGAGCCATGAATTCCTGATTCACCTTCTGTTGGAGTTCCATGTGGCGCTCCAATTTACCGAATGTGGCCAGGATATCAGTGTCAGATATTAAGACAGGGTCTTCTGGGATGTTTTCAGTTTCGATCACTTCATGGTTGACTACCGGTCCGTCACTGCGCGTAGCTGAAGTTGAGGCATTAAACCCTGGAGCTGATGAAGTGACTCCACTTGTCGAAATACTGGTCCTTGGACCTGATTGGGTAGCTCTAGTTGTTGAAGTAGTTACAGCAGAAACCGAGACATTTGAGGTGTTCATTTGTGTTGACATTTTTGGATAGATTTTGGTAAAAATCAAGTTTAGGATGAATCTGAAAAGAGTTTGACAAAAGATTGACACCAATTGCCCCACGGTGGGCGCCGTATTGTTTTGGCTAAAAATTACTTAAGTTAAATTAGCAAAGTTTGAACCAAATTTGTATGTGAGGTTAGGTGTCTAAAATTCCGATATGAAAATAGTTTGAAATAATCCTGGGACAACAGCAGAATTCCAGGGACAAATAACTAAAATCTTTGATAAAAAGTTAGGTTTGCCTATGAAATCCGTTAAGAAGCTTAGCAACACAAATGTAACCTGAAATGCAAGTAGGAACACCGAGAATTTTACTAGGGAAAAGCCCTTAGCCCTTAGATGTCTCTAAGGCACCGCCGGCATAAAAACCCCGGGTAGCGATAACACACGCTACCAATTTATTGATCACTGAAAATGTTGATTACAATGAGTTCGCAGAGAAATTAGTACGAGAATACAATGAGTAAAGCTCGAATGAGCTGAAAACTAAGTCTAAGTGTCCTATATATACTTCGAGAGCTTCAATGACTCGTCCGATATTCCAGGGATCTTCAACAACTTGTCCGATATTCCAGGGATCCTCTCTTCAACGTCTCTTTCAGTTGGTTGACCGAGTTTCCAGCTAACTGACTTTGACCACGTGCTAAATGAGTCTCTAGCTTCTTTTATTCGACCGTTGGGAGACTTCGTCAACCTGTCTTCACTCAGACAAAGGCACAAAATACGTTAGTAACGATGCCCTAGCATGCAGGGTCATTTCCACATGCTGGGCCATCTATAAAGTAAGGGTAACCCTGGATTATGCACATTTTAGGTCATATTAAAATAGAATAAAATGAATGTAAACTTCCCTGAATAAAGTCAACATCCTGGGCCATCACTTTACTATGGACACATTCAGGGTCATTTGAACGTTACCTGCCAAATTCTAGGTCATACAATTCCTCGGGTCACTCCTGCCCTTGGCCTTTACCTGCGCCCTGGATTATCAGCCGAGAATTCGGGGTATAACAGAGATGACTTCAAGTGTTCCAGGGGTGGTTCAGCCTATCCGTGAAGTAGCACCATCAAGTCATCGCCTTTCAAGATTCGATCCCCCGATATGCGATGTGGAAATACCCAAGAGGTTTCAAACTCCTAGTATGAAACTGTACGATGGCACGACAGATCCGGAGGAACACGTGGCTCAGTATATGGAAAGAATGGAGGTGATCTACATGCCCCCTGATATCAAGGAGGCATGCTTATGTAAGGGTTTTGGGGCAACACTCACAGGTTCTGCCTTAAAATGGCTGCTGAGTAATCCAGCCTATTTTATCCCATCATTTTCTCATTTAATTAATTTATTTAATAACCAATTATCGTGTAGTTGTAGTTTTGAGAAACTAACGAGTGATCTATACAGGGTTACCCAGAATGCTAACGAGTCCCTTAGGGATTATATAAACAAGTTCATTAAAGAGACCCTGGATATTCCCAATATGGATATGGCTACTGCTGTCCAGGCATTCAAGATGGGCCTTAACAAGGATTCACCTTTCTATCAAGATCTGGTGATGAATCCTTGTCACAGTCTTGATGAAGTAAGGCATAGAGCCCTACGATTCATCAGGCTCGAAGAGGATAGGAAAATACAAGAAAGGGCTGATGTTGTCCTAGGATACGGATCTTCTAACAGGAAATCAGAAACTGCGCATCCAAAGTCTCACAGACCTAAACACTATTCCAAACCTGATAATCCAAGGGTTGACCAAGGCGAAGACGAGGAGGACGAAGAGTATACTACGTTCAGTGAATTTTGTGTTTCTACTGACATTGCAGGTGTGATTAATGCTATGTAGGACTTAGGGGACAAAGCAAGGTGGCCTAGGAAGATGTGACGCCCACTCCCAGACTTGGCTCCAGGAGGGGTCACGTGTCGGATTTACACAAGAACATATGGTATAACAGAGATACTAACACAGCGGAAATATTAAAAACTTTATTCGTATTGCCAAGTTACAACAGTAAACTAAATATTACATAAACTTTAACTATCTAGGTCTATGCCAGCGGTCCAACAAGCTTCCTCTTGATAATTTGCCCATTCATTTCTTTATCACCAAAGTCCTATCCTTACTTCCAGAAGTCTCACCATCACCTGACATACATACTTAAAAGTTAGCTTACGCTGGTGAGTTCTAAGTTTCTAAAAACTCTTTCTTGATCTGTAAGACAAATCAAGTTCTCCCGGGTCTTCTTGACCCCATTAGCAAACTTTTAACAAGTATAAAACATAAGAGAATTATACAACACATCAGAATTTACACATAACCAGGAATCTATTCAAACAGGAACATCAATCCCATAAACCTTCCTAATTAATTAAATTCAATCTTTTCTTGCACTAGCAACGTCTTGCCATGTCTCATTCTTTATCTGCTACCCAGGAGCAGCCTAAAGAATCTCTGGTCACTTGTGGTTATCAAGTACACATTAGGGTAGGATAGTATTGTCGACTGTCAAACAGATCCTTCACATCCAGGCATCCCCGATGTGGCCAGTCTCACTACCTTACGTAGGCCCTTCCGTACACCGGCTAGAGAAATACTACCCTTTTTGTCTTTGTATTTCATGAGCCCCATCTGTACTATCCACTCCATGACCTTACGGATTGCTTTACTTAACATGTTCAACTCATTCAATAACGAGTATCTTACTAGAAATCCCCAACCTCCACAATACCACTACCTGCCCGTAATCAAATATCTAAGAGCCTTAGGTTTATTAGTAGACAGTGATAATGTATTCATATATTGAAACTAAAGATCATTTCCCAATTTACCACTAGAGTTTATACACTACCGGTATACCAGGTAACTAATATTATTATGCTTATATATAGGAAGTACCAGCGGCGTATCCACCACATAATATATAAAGCAAATGTATCATTAGTTCTCGTATATACCTACATACTCACTATACGTCTATTAACAATTCCCTCATCACTTGGACATTTAATATCAAAGCAGAGTATAGCACATAACACATCATACTTAATTCACATGCATAATATCACATAGTCAATCCAAATGAACAATAACACTTAACAACACTTATAAGCATTTGGAAAAACTTTTCATAACACAATATGTATGCCAGCCCAAAAACGTTTAAGACATTTAAAACATTTAAAAGTGGGCTCATAGAACTCACCTTAGCTTTGCGAAGCTATTATTCTTGGGTTAAGTTCTCGTGAATCAGTTTCTTAATGCCTTTAATGTAATGTCCCTATCAAGACATCCTAAAGGTTACAAATCACATTTAAGACTTACCCCATTATCCAAAACCCAACTCTTTATTGGTTAATACCCTTAATAGTCAAAATGACCATTTTGCCCCTTTTACATATTTTGTTATATCTTTTTTCAAGTCTTTGCTCCTTAACGTTTACCGCTCGTGTTTCCTCATGACCGATCATTTGGCAGAATTACTATGAGGAATAGTCACGGGGTTTGGAATTTGGTGACGATCGTTACCGGCCGTGTAGGCGTCATTGACGACCATGAGGCGGAATTACTACAATCGTTTCACCGAGTAGTTTAATTATTAATTATCAAAATTTGAACTCATATATATTTAATATATATGTAAACATGTTACCATACCAAAATTCAAGTCCCTATACCCTCCGGATTATTTTATATTAAATATCCATATTCCGAAACCCTAATTACCCATTTTTCTCGTTTCTGTAGCAAAACTCATTTTTTATACAAAACTGTCTTAGGGTATGATCCATTATGACATTTTATAATATCCTTTAAAATAGCAAAGCTTAATTCAAAACCGTTTACTCGATTTGGGCAGAACAACGTCATAAAAACCCTAATTTTAACCCGTTTTCAAAACTCATACCAAACCTTTACCAATTCTGAAATAAACTTAGGGCTTTCTTAAAATACATCAAATTAGGATTACCTACAAAAATTCAGACCCTAATTCCCATCTGATCATCCAATTTTACCCAAACAAGCTCAAGAACCCTAATTTTTGCATAGTTTTAGAAAGCATACTTAGAGATCGATTTAGCCAAAACTGAAAGAGGTTATTTTAGATCATACCTATAGAAGCTTGATGCTGAATTTCGGCTACTAACTCTTTACGGTTTGAGAGAAATCGCCCCGTGAAGCTTCTGGTTTGAAATTAGGGTTTTTCGGGTTTGGATTCAGAAATTGGGGAGGATATTCGGCCGATTGGAGGGTGTATTTATACCCATTGAGAGCGCCTAGGGTCCCTACACGTGCCTAGGGTGACTCATGCTCGAAATCAACACGTATACACGGTCAATTTCGTCAAAAAGTGAGCTGCAAGTCGAAAATGTCGTTTTCTGGTCGAAATTGGGCGGAGGTACGCGAGGGTTTCCCCCTCTCCCTTCGCGTAGCGCGAGGCACTATAAGGATTTGGCAGTTTTTAACCCCCAAATGCTATTTTTAACCCCCGAACTATTATAAAATATACTTAATGAAGTTTCTAAGGCTCGGAACACTCTCGATGATATACGTATAGATACGTATATATATATACTTATATATATATATATATCTTTTGCTATTTTGCGTTCTGGCCCCTCAAACTTTACAACTCTTATTATTTCATGTTATGGATCATATTAGGATATATTTTTACTATATTCTAAGCCTTAAAATGTTTATAATAATTATAGATACGTATAATATCCGTATACATTGATAACTTTACATAAATCACACTTTTAGCCCTTCTACTTTTCCATTAACTACTAACACACGTATTCACAAGTATACATCTATCAATTCACACATATATCATCATATTATTTGTATCAACACATATCTATCTCTTTCTTATCTTTGCAACTACGTATTCACTTATATTATCATGCATATACACATATAACTTATATCTAGCACATATATCATATAAATATGCATTCACTAAGATTCCAAATACATATGATAAACATAGTTATTATTTTAACTAGCACTTTCGAGTTTATCTGAACCTTGGGATGTTACAGAAGACAGACAAACAAGCATCCTGGAATGATAAATCCAAGTGGTGTGCATATCATGAGGATTTCGGCCACGTAACCAAGGATTGTATAGCCATGCGGAAAAAAATCAGTTATTTAATGAGCAAAGGGTTCCTAAAAGAACTCCTGGGGAGGAAAAAGGACAAATCCAGGGACGCTGACCAGTCTGTGAAATCCAGGGGCACTGACAAGACCCTGGGTGCAGATAGGTCCCGTGGACACCCCGATCGGGCAGCATCCCCATCTCCGGATGCAAAGGTAATACATTTTATTTCTGGTGGATCTGATATATGTGGTACTTCTTATTCTGCAGCTAAAAGGCACACAAGGGAGACCAAATCCGACGTACCCAGGAAACTTGTCAGAGCCTCAGTGCAAGCAGACGTGAAGGATGTTACTTTCGGTGAAGAAGACAGTTGCAATGTCATGGATCCTCATCATTATGGGCTCATGATCACACTCTACATAGCCAACCATTTTGTAAAGAGGATCCTCATTGACGGGGGCAGTTCTGTCAACATCATTCAGCTAGAAACGTTGACGAAAATGGGGATACCCCAGGATGAAGTAATCGCTAAATCCACGGTCCTCGTGGGATTCAGTGGAGAGACAAAGAATACCCTGGTAGAAGTAAAACTTCCAGTTTATGTTAAGGGGGTAAACTTGTAGAGGCTAGATTATGAGGCTTGTAATATTAAATTAGTTGGGATGGGCTTAGAGGGTTTAATTAGATTAGTAGACTAGTTTGCTTGGGTTTACTATTGGGCTTGGGGTTTACCATTGGGTTTACCATTAGGGTTTAAGGTCCATTAGGGATCCTATATAAACCCCATGTGTTTACCATTATAAGGGGCTGATTACGATTTCAAGAGGAGCCTCCTTGGTGTTTACGATCGTAATCAGAAACTAGAGAGAGATCAAGTTTACGTTTCCTTTTTGTACCCGACAAGTTCATCTTGTGTGCAAAGATAAGGTTTTTAACGTTTTAATCATTGTATTCTTCGATTTCTTCTCTTCTCTTTCTTGAATCACTAATCTTACCGGATTCCGCGCGTTTAGATTAGATAATATCGTGAACGAGTGTTGTTTCTGGACCACCAATTGGTATCAGAGCCAAGAATCATCTGATTCGAGGTTCAACGATATTAGATTCGAGTGTTTGGCTGGAAAAAGTGGAAGCTTGCTGCTGTTTTTTGGTGTTTACGACATTTTCTGGGCAGTTCTCGATGTTTATGATCTGTGTTGTTCATCAAATCTGGGTTTACGAGCTGCAAGAAAGTGTTTACGACTTCAAGATTGGATTTTTGAGTGTTTACGACCTTGTTTACGACTCAGTATTGTGTTCACGACTTCAAGATTCGAACTTTGAACATTTACGATTAAGAAAATGGTGTTTACGACTTCAAGATCGAGTTTTTAGGTGTTTACGACTTCAAGATCGAGTTTTTAGGTGTTTACGACTCTGTTTACAACCGGAGGCATTTACGACTGAGTTTACGATCGGAATTGTGTTCACGACTTTGTTTATGACCCGGAGTAGTTCACAATTGGCTTTACGACTTGGGGGTGTTTACGATCACAGTTTATGATCCTAATCGATTTTAAGACCAGAAGTGGTGTTTATGATCGGAAACTAGTTTGCGGCAAAAAGTCACTATTTCACACTTTCACGGAAACGGACATAACTTTTGACTCGTTTGGAGTTAGCAGCTCAAATTTTAACACGACGTTTGTGACAACGAGCCCCATAATTACCCACGTCTAACGTATAGGGGAGCTCGTTTGGACCCCCAAATTCCACTCCGAAGGCCTCCGTTTTCGCGTTTTAAGTTTTTGACACTATTCCTTGAATAGTACTTTTGCCGTTTTTGCTGATTTTTCAAAATTTTCAGAAGCTGTAAATCTAAAGAAAGAAAATGAGTTCAGTGGTTGAAGAAAAGAATATGGTTGAGAACAGGGATACTTTCGCAGCTGAAGTTGACAAAACTAAGATATGCCCCAATCTTACTTGTGCTCGATTAATTCCTGGCTTAAGACAACTCTGGAAAAATCCTAAAATCAAACTTTTTGATATGCAATGTTCTAGGAGTTCATTTAAAGGTAGGTGGGATAAGAGTGAAGAGAAACTAAAAGCGCAAAAACTAGACATTGAGAAATATCAAAAGCTAGCAACGGAGAAGACTATTTTATATGATCGGGCTAGGATTGAGATATCTGAGCTGACACAGAAATTAACTGAACTGTAGCAAAAATATGATGAGCTGCAGGTCAAGTATGATAGCAATCAGGAAAGAAATCAGCGAATGCTAGATGCTGGAAAGGAATTGTCACATGCTGTTGTAACTGGTTAAGTTGGGAAAGATAAAACTGGGTTTAGATCAGAAAAGTCTAATAAGTCTCTATCTGTAAACAGTATTATTCCTCCACCAGTTCCCAGAGACATTATAGGAATTCTTCTTAGCGAGGATCAAGTTGAACGAACCAAATCTGACTATAAAGAAGCTGCTCCTTCTATGGATAGTGTCTTGGTTGGAACTACGCCATTGACTCAAGAAGAAATTGATAATGAGGCAAACATGACTTATGGTGAACGGAGAGTAGAGTATATATCAGACAATGATGCTGAGTACTAGAAATACAACAGGTGTCATAACTCTAAGTCTGATGATGTTGGGATAGAGTTGAAACCATACCCTAAGATTGAAACCCCATACTTCAAAGTAATTGACAAAGTCAAAAGGGAAAAGGTGACCTTGACGACACGGCTTGAAGGGAAGATCTTTATGACATCTGGATCAATGTTTGACCAAGAACCAGATGTTGGATACGACTTACCATCCTTCTCCTCCAAGTTCAAGGGAATAACTGATGGAGTAATAAGTAAAGCTGAATTTGAGAGGCTAAAGATCACCATCAAGCATCCGAGTATGAAACCAACACCTGGAGTGAAGAATGAAAAACTCAAGGGAGTAGCAGTGTCTCCTATTTCTTCAGTTGGATCATGCAGTTGCCGTTGTAATTGCAAGAACGGTGCTTCAACGTCAAAGAATCAAGGAAGCACAAAGACAGTAAAGATAGGTTCAACACAGGCTGTAAGGATCGATTTAACCCCTCACACGATATCAATTCCTATAGTCACCGTGCGGAATCCAGTGACTAGAGGTGATTTAAGTATAAAACGAAAAGTATAGCAATCTTAATGAAACGAGTAAACAAAAATACAAACCAACGATGAATGCTTGAATAGGAATCGATTACCAACACACTTGAAGTCCGAATTCACAAAGTGAATTCGGTGTACACTTGATCCGCAAAAACCCCCACAAGAAACCCTAGAATCAACAACCCTAAACAAGTAGCTATCTATTCCTTATATAGGAAAGCCTAATCTTGTTTACCAAGCAAACCAAAATTCGGCCCACATGGCATATTTACGACCAACTACACCTAGCCCATATTAACCCACTTACACATTAGCCCAAATACAATTAAACTGGCCCAAAAGATTTCTAATGCAAAGCCTCAAACAATTATGGTCTCTACAATCTTCCCCTAGGCTTTAGCATTAGACAGCAGTCTTCACATACGAAACTTCTTTGATAACTGTACTGTCGCTGGATCATACCACAACTCTTTCGCCACAATCTCTGCAACAGCTCGCGTATAGCATTTAGCATATTCTTCTGTCTCCGTGTTGCTCTCAATCTGATGCTTGGCCAGACTAGAATATCCTTCTTATGAAATCTCATCAGGTCATGAACCTCCATAACATTCATTGTCTTTGATTCACAGAGAATCTTTGCTTCTCCTGAGTAATCACTGTATGCCCAAGTTTGGAAGTCATGTAGACAACCCTCAAGATGATGCATCGGCAGAGGTATTGTCTTCGTCTTCTCTGTTGGGGGGTACAACACATTAGTGAACTGCTTCTTAGACCCACTACTCCTTCCATCCACATTTTTCTTCCCATCCCACTTGAACACACCTCTGTATTTTTTTGACATATGACTTCTTGTGAGGAAAGTCTTCAAACCTTTTGAATTTGCTAAGCACTGCATTCTCTAATTTTCCGTAAAAGTACTTAGCCTGCTCATTCTGTGATGGGTTTGTGAATGGGGCCTTATACAACATCGTCAGATCCACATTTGTCCAGGAATAAAACTGGCTCCAGCTTTTGTAATATTCCAGAGGATACTGACCCTTTCTTCTAACAACAAACATATTCTTCTCAGCATCAAACATCCAGGATTTGATTTCTTTAGTAATTCCTCTTTTTTCATGATAATGCTCTCCCAGCTGAATCAAATACCTTTCAGGAGGATAAGCATACGTCTGAGCCTCCCAACCTCCATCAAATTCTGAAGCTGGCACAATCATGTAGTCTTAGCTCTTGTGTCTTTATCAGCAGCTCCAGGTAATACTGGGCCAGAAGTATCAGGGATATCTGACTCAAAGTCAAATACTGGTGATTGAGACGAACCACTGGCACTTGAATTCCCTTCTTTGTTTCCTGGATCTCCTTTGTCATCTTTCTTTGAATCACTTGTACCAGCTGAAGTAAGCTGTTTTATCATTCTATGCAGTTCTTTAAGCTGATTTGAAAACTGTCTGTTGACCTTCTTCTGATTCTCCAGTTCAGTAGTATGAATTTTCTGTATGTCAACAAGATCTCCAATCAGCTCACTTTGGGCAGTGTTTTGGGCCTTTAATTGAGCAATTTCAGCTCTGAGTTCCTTCTCCAATCTAAACTCGGGTGTCTCTACCGCTTTTCCTTTGTCTTGGGCTGTGGGTTATGAAGATGATTGACCAGCACCGGTACTAGTCACTGGTGGCACACGCGGATCTAATCTTCTTCTTCTTGGGTCACTTGGAGTTTCTGCAGTGTGTTGTGTAGTATTCTCTACTTCATCAGTCGGTTCTGTGGTAGCAGAAGCATCGAGGAGAGGCTCCTGAGTGGCTTTCCGCTTTCTTATCAATGGAGTCTCAGCAATCTCAGTCTCAACATCCTCAATATTAATGTCATCAAGGTATGTATCATAATTGATACTCTCTTCACCTTCAAAATTCAATGCACTGATCTGCACGTCTTCTAGATCAAAATCTTCCCAATCTGAACTATCTGTGAGCTCAGTAACTGGCTTCTTAGAGGCAGGCACATTGTACTCTTCATCAATAACTGCATTTCTTTGCACAGGAACCTCCTCTCTGGTTATCTCAGCAAATTCACCAAACTTGTTACCAAACGGTACCTTGTCAGTCAGTTTCTTCTTTGGATTAATCATCAGGAAAACCTCAATGCCCATAGGCTTAGTATCATGAGTGTCATTTGTCTTCCTCAAGGTTGGATATCTAGAATCCAGAGCTAACTGAATGAACCTTGGAACGGCTGCAGACTTTTTATCTCTGGTCACTACCGCCTTCACATCATCAAATATCAACCTGGACCAGTTGAATCGAACACCACTAACCAGTGACACCATAGCATGGGTGTGCACTTGGTTTAGTTGATCTGTCGAGCTATTCTTGGTAGTTACACACTTCTGCAAGTAATGGGCCAGCATTCTCCAGTATGGTGGAAGGAGAGCCTTCATAGTAGGAGGAGATACTGTGTGATAGCCCATTTCTTTTAGGCATTGAGACACCATTTCTTTATCCAGTGTAATCGGATCTGCAGCAACATCTTTAAGCCTGAGAGCTTGTCTGAAATTTTCTTCTGATAAGACCACTGTTGTCGCTTGTATCTTGGCTTTTATCTGCTTTCCATCATCAGACACGTATGCCGTCTTCCAAAATTCCTGTTGCATGCGCTTGCATATAACAGGATTCGTTGTAAGAGCATAGTGTAAACAACACTTCTTCAATCCTGCAATCATCGACTGGTACTTCTCACAATACTCTGCAGGTGGATCCAGCAAGTATGCTACTGTGTTGTGATCTTTGATAAATTCTAAGTCCCTGCACTCACAAAAACAGATAAACATCCAAAACAGACAAAACTTCATTAGTCATAAGATTTTTTTCGAAAAACGGACAGCATAACAGCTTAACAACGGAGAAAAACCAGTTGAAACATCATCAGGTGCCTTTCCGATCGAAAAGCAGGGTTTTCGATCGGAAAGCATCTGTCCGATCGGAAAGCCTTGGCTTTGATCGAGAAGCATATGCTTTTGATCGAAAAGTGCCTGCTTCGATTGAAAAGTCTCGTGTTACCGAGAATATCCGATCGAAAAGCACCGAGACCAGTCGAAAAGCTTTACAGCCTGATCGAAAAGTCTTTGTTTCGATCGAAAAGGGGTCTTCTTCTCCAAAATGCACCTGCAACTTAATCGAATAGCCCAAATATGCGTGTTTTGACACGATTTCAATCCAAACACTACACCCAAACCATTATCCCTTCCATTCCCGACCCAGAAGTCACAAAAATTTAAAACCTACTCAAGTCGGTCTTGTGGGGGTCAAGCCGCACGCTTCAATCAGGGCGCCATAGCTCAAATCGACAACGGGAGAGTGATCAGAGGTGGATTCCGACTAGGGGAGGTGTCGGATGATGGCGACGGTGGCGGAGGCGGTGGATTGTGAGTGACAGTGGCGGCGGCGACGATGTGGATGATTGGGTGAGGTCCGGTGGTGAGTTTCGACGGGGAAGGTGGTGACAAGGTCGCAGGGTGATGGCGAGTGCGGTGGTGGATTTCGATGGTGACGGCAGTGGGTGGTGGTGGTGATCGGTAAGGGTGGTTGGGTGTTAGGGTTTTGGAGAGAGGAAGAGAGGGAGACGGGAATGAGGAAGGGGTGCCGCCGGTCCCCTTTCCTCCTTTTTTTTTGAATTTTTTTCAAATTTTCACATCGACCCCCTCCACTTTCAAAGATGTTCACATGAAACTTAACCTTTAATTTAAACACATTTTTTCTTAGCAAAACTCCCAACTTCCATATTGTTAGAAAGCTTCCCCTGAAGTCAATCCCGAGAGTTTATTATCTGGCAACTTTAAATAAATAAATAAATAAAATAAGACTAAACACACAAAATCAGAAATTAAGATGAAATAAATAAAAAATAAGTAAACAAAAAAAAATCTTAACAGACTGAGTTTCGTGTGAAGAGGCATTATAAGGGATCATCCCAGATAGTCTGTGACTGAGGAACCCTTTTCAGTTTCAGTTCCTTCACGTGTTCAGGCGATTGCCGGTATAACTGGTCCATTTTTAAACTCATGCCACTTTCGCTTACTCAGGTAGTTTCATCACATTAATTTATATTTTCAGGTTTATTAATTATGAAAAACTATCCCGGTCACACACATAAGTTCTAGGTATAGTTTGTACATCCTATCAAGTACATCTGGCTTCCGTACAACATTTTTTACGATACCTTTCCTTAAGTCCGACGTCATGCTCCAGACTGTGTTGAGGAAAGAAAGAATAGATCACGGAGGTTTTGTTGGATAATATACAAAGTCAACTGAGTTTATGAAACATTTTTAATAATGCTCTCATCAGTGACAAAGGTTAAGGGTTTTGGACGCTTGAGGGTCTCTTTTGATTGTGCACATTGGCATCTTTTTGGTTTATCATATATGTACAATGTGATCTTAAACGTACGTGGATCAGGGAGGTTCCAGGTTTCCGCTTTCGCAGAACAGAGGAGTCCTGATTCACGTACAACATTCCCATGTCATTGCTTACGCAAAGCAGAGGGAATGGGATTTTTGAGCATAACATCAAGACTCAGAACTGGGCGTGTGTCTCAGGATTCCTGATGCACAGTCAAATAGGAATTGCACTAACCTAAGTGTGTGCTCCCTTTCAAGCATCATACGTTATCTTCAAGTGTTGTGATAAAACATACCTTTTGATTGATTGCCAGCAGAGCCTACCAAGCATATCGACCATAAAATCACTGCTTTTCACTTCCACCTTACACGTGTCAGTCAGCAAACACCTGGAAATTTATATCACTTCTCGACCTGATCAACCAAAACCAGTAAAAAAAATTAAAAGCACACACTTTAGAGGAAATGTATATCTTATATCTTCCCCTTGCTTTTAGATTTTTTTAATTACCAAAAAAACACTATTTTTTTTATTACCAAAAAAACACTATTTTTTATTTTAATTTTTCAATTTTTTTTTTGATTTTTTTTAATAAATGAAACATAAAAACAGTTGCCAGACTACTCATCAAGGGCTATCATCCGGAGGCCTTTGAGACACATTTCAAAATTGGCACACGGAAGGGGTTTTGTGAACATATCCGCCACATTGTCATCCGATGCCACCCGTTCTAAATGAATGAGTGTGCGTTCATAGCAATCCCGAATGAAGTGCGTTTTTATATCGATGTGTTTGGTTTTGGAGTGCTGCACAGGATTTTTCACAATTTGCAATGCAGCATTGTTATCACAAAAAATGGGAGTATCGAAGAAATTCAAACCGTAATCTCCCAGCTGATGCTGCAACCAAACCACTTGTGAGCAACAAGCAGATGCAGCCACATATTCTGCTTCGGCTGTCGACTGGGACACCGTATGCTGCTTCTTGCTTTGCCAGGATACCAGCCTGTCACCTAAAAATTGAGCTCCAGCAGATGTGGATTTCCTGTCAAGCTCATTACCGCCATAATCACTGTCAGAGAAAGCATACAGATTAAATCCTGACTCTTTAGGGTACCAGAGGCCTAGTCGAGGCCGACCCTTCAAATATTTAAAAATACGTTTAACAGCAGATAGATGAGAGAGTTTAGGATTAGCCTGATAGCGTGCGCATTGGCACACAACTAGCATGATATCTGGACGGCTAGCGGTTAAGTACATCAGAGACCCAATCATAGACCGGTACATGTGCTCGCTCACTGGTTGACCATTTGGATCCCTGGTAAGTGCTGGTCTGGCCGCCATAGGTGTGGAGACAGGCTTTGCATCCATAAATTTGTACTTTTCCAAAATTTATGTGACATATTTGGCCTGATGGATAAGTATCCCACTGTCACTTTGCTTCACTTGTAAAGCGAGGAAAAACTCCATCTCGCCCATCTGACTCATCTCAAATTTTGTGCGCATTACCTTCTCAAACTCTTTGCACAAGTCTTCATTGGTAGAACCGAAGATGATGTCATCAATATATACTTGCACCATGATTATGTCATGCTCGACCTCCTTTCTAAAAAGTGTCTAATCTACTATGCCTCTTGTGTACCCGTGTGCCAGAAGATGATCAGTCAGAGTCTTGTACCACGACCGAGGGGCCTGGTGTAAGCCATACAATGCCTTGTCTAGCTTGTACACATGATACGGGTGTTCCTCATCAAAGAAGCCAGGAGGTTGAGTGACATATACCTCTTCATCCATATCAGCATATAAAAAGGCTGTTTTCACGTCCAACTGGTAGACCGTGAAGTTCATGTAGGATGCGTAGGCTAAAAAGACTCTAATTACCTCTAATCGGGCAACCGGTGCATACACTTCATCATAATCCACTCCTTGAATCTGCTTGTGGCCTTGAACTACCAACCTGGCCTTATTTCTGACAATGATACTGTTATCATCCTTCTTATTCTTATATAACCACCGAGTAGTGATGACCTTTTTGTCAGCAGGTCTTTCTACTAATCTCCAAACTTGAAGCCGTGAGAATTGATTCAGTTCCTCATGCATAGCCTCTACCTAACTAGGGTCTTTCAAGGCCATAGTAACGTTGGGGGGCTCAGTTTGTGAGATGAAACAGAAGTACATACAATGATTGATGTCCCCTGATTGGCTTCTTGTTACCACCCCGGATGCTAACGGACCAATGATGTTTTCCAAGGGGTGGTATTTATGGATCCTGGTTTCGGCAACGGCTTGAACGGGGATTTGAGGAGGTAAATTTGATTGATCGGGTTCATCATTTGTTTCAGCTGCACCTTTTGTATCAGCTCCCTCTGTTCAAGGAGTGTCTGACCCGGGGTTGATGTCTGCTTCATGATCATTTACAGGATCGGCAGTCTCCTGTACTGGTGTGGTTTCAGTTTCTGAGGCATTGGCTGGAGTCTTGGTAATGGAGTGTGGTAAAGACGGTCCTGTAACTGGATCTTCTTAAAGTTCTTCAGCTATGACAGGTTCCAATCCGAACGGACGGAAGAATTGATTATAGTAAAAAACATGAGGAGGACCCACTCCACCATCTGATGGATTTTATTCTAGCCAATCAACATTGTTGGACTCCATCACAAACCCGGTTGTTTTGTTGAACATCCTGTAAGCAGAGCTGGCAGAGTAACCTACAAAATAACATTCATCAGACTTAGCAGCAAATTTAGGGACATCAGTATTTACTAAAACTGTGCAGAGGCACCCAAAAGCCCGAAGGTGTCCAGTTCTGGGCTTATCATGGTAAATCAGCTCATATGGGGTTTTCTGCTGCCGCTTATTGATGAGCACCCAATTCTAGACATAACACGCAATGTTAACTGCTTCTGCCCAAAACATGGTCGGTAACTTTGAATCACACAGCATAGTACGAGCCGCTTCAATTAGGGTCCTGTTGCGTCGTTCTGCAGCGCCATTCTGCTGAGGTGTGTAGGGGGCACTGTATTGATGCTCAATTCCCTGTTCAGCACAAAAGTTATCAATACTTTGATTCTTAAACTCAGACCCATTATCACTCCTGATGGCCTTCACTTTAAGCTTCAATTTGTTTTCGAAGAGCTTGATGAAAGCAATCAGTATACCTGCAACATCACTTTTCTTTGACAAGAAAAACACCCAAGTGAAACGGGTAAAATCGTCAGTAATAACGAAACAAAATGAACATCGGTTAAGACTTAACATACTGACTGGACCGAATAGGTGCATGTGAAGCAGCTCCAGTGCGGACGAAATTCTGCTGAACACCTTTGGTTTGTGTGGACGTTTGTGCTGCTTCCCCTTAGCACAAGCCACACATTTCTCCTTGAGCACAAATTCTTTGATTGGAAGGTCTTTAACAAGCCCTCCTCTAGCAAGGCGATTTAGATTCTTCAGATTCATGTGCCCCAATCTTCTGTGCCACAACTAAGCGTGGTTCTCAGCAGTTTTAAAAAGGAGACATGCCACCTCAGATGTGGGGGTTTTCTGCATGTTGAGCACATAGGAGTTACCATATCTTGGTGTTCTCATTAACACCCAATCGTCAGGGATGGATTATCCAGGTTTAAGAATGAGACATTCTTTATTGTTGAAGAGGACTGGATACTCCCGATCACATATATGTGAAACACTTAACAAGCCGTGTTTTAACTGCTCGACATAATTGACATCGTGGAAGTTGAGATAACCATTGCGTACTGTGCATTTCTGACTGATATATCCTCCAACTCCTCCGGCGAACGACACATATCCACCATCAAATTTCTCCAAATCTTGCATTAGAGATATGTCGCCCGTCATATGCCTGGAACAACCACTATCAACATACCATAGGTTGCTGACAGTCCTCCTTGGCTATTCCAGCATTCATAGGAGAAGTTAGTTAGATTTACGTACCAAGACCTTCTGAAGACTGGGTGAAGTAGGGCTGCGGTTGTTGGTGATGGGCTTAAAAGCTGGTGATGATTTAGTTGTGAAAATGTGTGGATGCACAACCCCTTCTTTGTTGTGAACCTGTTTTCTTTTTGAAGGAATTTGGTAAACACTTGTTTTTGTAGGTTTAGCTTCATCAAACTGTTTAGAGTGTTTTTTATACACTCCTTTGGGAACATACTCTTGGTTTACCTTCTTTTTAACATTCCAGTTGTCATGAAAAAAATGTTTATCATGCAAGACAGGTTCAGGCATAGTTACTGATTTTTTAACAGATTTATTATGTTTATGAGAATCAGTTTTGTGGTTGCCAAGAGATCTTTGGGTCAGATTAGTATTTTGTCCCTTTGGTTGAGATGCATGCTTTTTCTTCTCACCTTGTGCCTTTGGTCTAGGAGGCACACTGTTCTACACCTTTTGTTTGTAAGGTGCAGACTTTTTGGTCACTTTAATTAGTACCTTTGGACCTGTTGGCACTTTCTGCTTAGTTTTTACCTTTTCAGGGACAGGTTTATTGTTTGTGCCACCATATATGATTGCCCATGATTATTTTTAAAGTGAGTTTTGGGAAAGTAGGGTTCATATGGCCTATGTAAAAAATTTCTTGCCACATGTCTGGGATTTTCACACACATGGCAAGACTGCTTCTTTGGGTAAGCAGGAGTTTGTGAATATATCTTTCCCGTGGATGTCCAAGAAGGTTTATCATTTTTACGAATCCAACAAACTTTTCATCTGGGCCTAGTTGTTAACACATACTCCCGTTGTACCGACACAAACTGGTCATACACTGAGTTTACCTCAGGATATCGGATAAGATCGTGTGGCCTGTCTACCTGCACATTCTGCATATTCTTAGCATCACAAACATTCACATTAGCATTCACCTTCACATTATCACACACAGAAGCATTTAAATTCACACCAATATCAGACTTATTCAAACCAGAATTAATAGGTTTGGTACCAGCAACCTGTGGTCCCTTACCCTTCTCAAAATTCTCACATGTCTTAGAGATTTAGATACTTTATCATCACATGCACCAAAGTTAAAATTGTCACACAAAGAGGTTTTATTAAAAACATCAGACTTAACAAATTTAAGTTTGGAACCATCAATAGAAAAACCATTTTTATTCCAGTCATATTTTTCAAAAGACTCTTGACTTGAAGGACTTGAGGTTTCTGCCTTTTCACTTCCATTACTGCTAACTACATCTGCACAAGAAGTAGAAGTGTTAGTGGAGTTAGAATTAGGAGATGAGATTTCTATTGGGCATTCAGAAAGTCTTTTGTCTATATATCGGCTAAAGAATCTATTGTTCCCTTTGATGGTGTAGGTTCAGAAATCATTTCATGCATGTGAGGCATGGGCACAGTGTGAGTTGATGTCTCTTCTTTCATATCATCCCCAAAACCTAGACCTGAATTCTGTTGGACATACTTCATCCTAACATCAGAGTTATAGAAAAGAGATCTTGCTTCCAGCATTTTTGATTGAATCTTATTGTTAGCGTCTATCTTACTTTGAGATTTAGCAAGTTGATCTCTCAATTCTTCTACTTCTTTTGTTAGTTCTTCAAATTTTGTGTTAGCAACTCTCAGCAAAACTCTAGTGTCACTTAATTGATTGTCAAGATTTGTCACATCAAGCTTAGCTGCTTCATACTTTTCCCTATTTACTCTAGCCATATATTTGAAATTATTTGATTCTCTAGTGGCACGTTCACAGTTTAGTGATTCATAATAAAATTTAGATTCAAATTCTTTGTAAGCATTAAATACCTCCACACAATGAGAACAGGAACAGTTGCATACCTGGTGTTGCTAGAGTTGACTTCAGGCCCTTGACTAGTATTCACCATGAATGCATGTTGGTTCATCTCCAGTGTCTCTCTTTCTGCTTCTTCCTCAGCTAACATAGCAATGTGTGTCAGACTTAGACTTAGATCATGAACCTGTGTAGACCAGTCATAACCTCCAGGAGTGCTTTGAACAACAAGGGCTTTATCATCAGCGCCTACCTCCCTTTTCTTGACATTCTGTTTTTCATCACTTTTAGCATCTCTTTCAACTTTAGGCTTGGGGCACTCTCTGGCATAGTGACCATATTCATTACAGTTGAAGCATCTCAGATTGGCTTTGTTGAAAGATAGCTTTACGCCTTTGCCATCATTTCAATTTTTGCTCCCAGTTCTTGCCATATACTGCTTGGATCTCAATGTGGACATTCCCATTTGATAAGATATGTCCATCTTTTCAAGGTCATCTGGGTTCACCTGATTCACATCCTCATGGGACAGGTCATTTGGAAGTAAAGTACCTACAACCAAAGCTTGATAAAAACTCATTATTCCTACTCCCAAGGCAAAACTAGAATCTTTAGCTAAGGTGTTAACGTCCAATGTAACCAGGTTAGAGCCATTTGAAGACCTGGATCCACTAGCAGCTTGAGAAATGAAAGCTAGTGGGCTTGATGTCAGATTAACAGTTTGAGTCACTGGGACACTGGGCTGCGATATAAAGGCTTGATTCACTTGTTTGGCAGCTGCTTCAACTCCCTGTTTTCTTGCCCTCTTGAGTTCCTTTTCTTCATAAGCTCTAATTATAGACATGAGTGAGCTAAGGGTTGCTGTGTTCAAGTCCAGGACTCCTTCCGTTACCTCCACTGTGCTATCCCAGTTGGGGGGCAAAGAACTAATCAGCTTCTTGTTGACTTCCTTTTGAGTGTATGTCACGTCAGCTTCTTTCATTGCTGTGACGATCTTGATGAACCTTTGCAATTGAGTTTCTATATTCTCACCATGTACGTAGTTGAAGTCAATAAATTGCTCTCTAAGGTTCTCTTTCCTTGATTCCCTCATATATGAGTTTCCTTCATATGCATCAATTAGAGCATCCCACAAAGATTTAGCAGACTTGTACTCCTTGAAGGCTTCGGCAACCTCAGGTGAGAGTGCCATGGTTAATGCAGCAAGAGCCTTCCTATCCTTTTCCACCTTGTCCCAATCAGTGTCTGACCATTCATGCTTCTCTTTGATCACATCAGGTTGTCCAGTTGTTTGAGTCTTTGAAAAATAATCTCCAGCTTCAATAGATCTCATAATCTTGGGATCATTGTAGTTAGCATAGTTGACAAACCTGTACTTCCAGCTCATGAAGTCTTTTCCTGAGGTCAATCTTGGTGGTCTTGTTGCGGTGCCGATTTGGGCATCCATTTCCAGAGTAGCAGATGAGAGATTGGACATATCGAATGCCATTGCAAGGGGTTTTCGGTCGGGTCGAAAAGTAGTTTCCGGTCGCACAAGGTTCGATCGAAAATGGGTTTCCGATCGCACAAGGTTGGATCGAAAAGGGGTTTCCGATCGCACAAGGTTGGATCGAAAAAGGGGGTTTTGATCGAAAAGTCTCAGATGGGACTTTCCGATTCAGATGTGCCGACGTTCGAAAGGTCACTGGGAACTTTTCGATCGAAACTTCTGATCGATTAGTCACAAGGAGGGACTTCTCGATTATGAGCGGCTGAGTGAAAAGTCTCTAAATGGGACTTTTCGACTGAGGGACGACTGATCGAAAAGGCACTAAGGGTCTTTCTCGATCACCGGTGAGTGACAGAGGAGGGTTTTCGATCAGAATGTCTGATCGAAAAGTCTTCACACGGATCAAAAAGTCTTCAAATCACGAAAACAGGGTCTCGAAAGCTTATGTTTTTATTTTAAACCTACAAAAGACATCTGACTCGTGCTAAATGCTGAAAATCACAAAAAAACCTTAAACTGTTAGTTACCAAAAACCTGAATCTGATATCGCGAGAGCCTCGAAACTTGCGTTTCTTGGCTCTGATACCAATTGTAAGGATCGATTTAACCCCTCACACGATATCAATGCCTATAGTCACCGTGCGGAATCCGGTGACTAGAGGTGATTCAAGTATAAAACGAAAAGTATAGCAATCTTAATGAAACGAGTAAACAAAATTACAAACCAACGATGAATGCTTGAATAGGAATCGATTACCAACACACTTGAAGTCCGAATTCATAAAGTGAATTCGGTGTACACTTGATCCACAAAAACCCCCCACAAGAAACCCTAGAATCAACAACCCTAAACAAGTAGCTATATATTCCTTATATAGGAAAGCCTAATCTTGTTTACCAAGAAAACCAAAATTTGGCCCACATGGCCTATTTACGACCAACTACACCTAGCCCATACTAACCCACTTACACATTAGCCCAAATACAATTAAACTGGCCCAAAAGATTTCTAATGCAAAGCCTCAAACAATTATGGTCTCTACTCAGGCTTCGAGGAACCAGCAGAAAGTCAAATCTGAAGCTGCAGACAAAGCACAGAAACAGACACAAGGCAAACCAGCTCCATATCAGCCACCAAAGACAAATGGGTACACGTCTGACTTCTATCTAAAGAAGCAGACTTGCTTTAATTGTGGCAATGCTGGTCATATTGCTAGAAACTGTCTTTATCGCCCCTATGAACCCTATTATCCGAAAAGTCAAAGGGTTTCATCTCAGGAGTCTGTAAAGTCTAAGCCGATGATGGTGCAAACACCTAAGGCAAGGAAGACTGTTACTCCTAAGGTTAAACCCTCTGATCAACATTGGGGCGCTGCCAAAGCTGAAAGAAAATCTATAAATCAAAACAACAGCTTTCCAAGTTACAAAATTTTTGAAAAACAGGTGAAGAAACCGTTTTCAAAGCAACCAAAGTCTAAAAAACCCAAAGTTACCCCTCCCAAGGTAACTAAAATTGTTTTGAAAAATGATTCTAAAATGAAGAAAGTTGAAATACCTAAAGTCACAACTCCAAAGGTGACTAAAACAAAAACTGTTTTGAAAAATGAATCTAAAACGAAGAAGGTTGAAATACCTAAAGTCACAACTCCAAAAGTGACTAAAACAAATGTTAAATCACCTGGAACTTAGAAACCAAAAATCAAGGCAGCTCCATCCTAACTTCCTGATTTCTCAAATGGGATGTTCTTACAAGAAGTATCTTTTATTGATTCCTCAGGTGTACCCAGAAAAATAATGGCCTGAGTACCATTGGCTAAGTAATCTCTCACTATGTGCAGGAACAGTCAAGGAGAATTATCACTAACATTTTTTTTTATTAATTTGTTTGTTGATAAGTGATTGTTCCAGGCACAGTTTAGGAGACGTATCTTCATGTCATGACAAGCAATTTTTTATGGAGGATATGTTTCCTTGAGAGGTAAAATGTCAAATTCAGCATGAAAGGTATTGTTCTTAACTTGGTTGTTTGTTTGATGAAGCAGTAAAGGGTGTTTGTGTCAAACCAAATTCCTTAAAATTTTCAGTTGGTGCTTGGTTGTTCAATTTAAACAAAATAAAAAATAAGGTATGCATGCTATAAAACCCATTTTTCTAAAAATTTTCAAATCCATACTTTGAAGGTTAGCTTGGCCAGATGTGTGTGAAGTTATTTGCTCTGCTTATGTGTTCATGTGTTTTTTTTTTAAAAAAAAATGATGTGCACAAAATTTGTGACATTAAAAATCAAAAAGCAAGGGGAAGAAATGTAAAGATAAAGAAAAAGTTGTCCCCTCAAAAATAGTTTGCTTTTCAAACTTTAATAGTTTGTTTGTATCTGTTTCTAAGAAAGCTAAGGAAGTGAAATATATCCGGATTGGAGATGACTGACACGTGTAAAGCGGAAGTGAAAAGCAAGCTCCACGGTGATATGCTCGGTAGGCTTGACCTAATCTTATAACCACCAATGTAAGTGTAGTGAACTTAAAATGTATATATGTTTAGTTTCCCATCTCAGTTTGCATGGTTTAAAAAACTGAGTCCCAGCAAAAACGGGTTGAGAGTGGTAATTATACCTAGTATTCACTCTCTCACACGTCATGTTTCTGCTGTTATGACTACACCACAAAAGAAAAAGAAAAGAAAAAGAAATGAAAAATAAAAGAAAAAGAAAAGAAAATGAAAAAATAATCATTCAGTTTGGTCTTCTTTGCGTGCTTATGCGGCCGACCTGATCACCAACTGAGGATTAATGAAATAAGTGGTAGGCATAACGGTGTTGCATGGTTCCTCAAGTTGGGGGTTAGTGAATCCTCAATAAACTCTGAGGTTGGGTAGGTTTTGCTATGTACGCTTGGGTGTGGGGACAATTAAACATGACGGTAATCTTGTACATTGTAACACTCGAACTCGAGATTCATGTAAATAAATAAAAGTCGCGAACCGAGGATCGAAACCAACAACAAATAATGGTCTAATTGGCTGAAATCCTATTATATAAGAATGGGTCAGCCACAAAAGTCCTGAGAAAGCCCAATAGCCTAATAAAATTTCGCAGCCCAACTCCTTTCTTTAGGCCCAGTCTGCAAATTTTCCCTTTTGTCTGCTACCTGCGATGTAAACAAGAAAAATTGGCAGCATTCTCCTCCCTCTTCTATACATGCATCGCAGAGCAGCAGGGCACTCCCATTCCTTTCAATTTTTCGAACAGAGAGAGAGAGAGGGGGGCTGAAATATCGAGGCTAGCAAGAATCAAGCCCTAAAACTCTGGTAAGTTCTTCTCTAAGATTACTAACAATCTAGGGTTTATGGTATGGAGAAATTGATTGAAAAATTAAACCCTATCAGGAGGCTTGAGCGAAGTCAAGGGCTGTAAAGGATGAACCTAGGACTGAAATCTTCATTCAAGGTAAGTATTGGGTATGACCTTACTTTTGTTTAGAAAACTTGATGTTTGGAACCTCAATTTCTCATGGGAATGTTGGATTGATAAAGGTATAAAGTTGTAAGAAGGAAGAAGGGCTGTTAGTCTTTTGTTTGTGTGATAAAAGGGAGGCGCAGGGACTGATTTTCGAAGAGGGGACTGATGTTTTGCTGTTCTGCACCTGCGCAAGGAAGAAGAAGCAGATTGTACAAGTTTTTCTGCATCAGGTACAACCCAGTCATGCATGACAGTTTTGTAGAATAAGAAACCCAATTCTGATTTGTTCCATGACTAAGTTAACAGCCTTAAAACCATGCTAAAACCGATCAGAATATCATAATTTTAATGCATGTTATAGTATTAGTAAAGATTGGATTGAAAAGATAAAGAATTTAGTACTTAGTTTTATTCAAGAAATTTCTAAGTTAGAAAACTTGAATAATTAGAGTAATGGTGATAAGAATTTGATGTAATTGGGAAAAACCCAGGTTTGGTTTCCAACAGATTAAGGTACTGACCCGCTATAAATCTAGTGTTGCATTATGCAACATTATACAACAACTTTATAAAAATATAAGAAAAATGGCATTTACTTGAAATTCCAAAAATTAAATAATTATAAATACTTAGTATTGCTGCATACAACAGTTTTTATAAAGATTAAACAACATTACTTGAAATTTCGAAGTTAAAAATATTATAGATGTTTAATGTTGCATCATGCAACAGTACCTAAAAACAGAAAATTTGAGTAAATAAACGTAAAGGGGATCATGACACACTTTTCCATAATATGATTTAACACCATTCGTGGACCACGATGTCAGAATACCTAGTGTTGCATTATGCAACATTAGTATTGCATGATGCAACAGTATGACTCTTAATAATAATATTGCATTACGCATCATTAGTAATGCATTATGCAACAGTTTAAATTCAGGATATTTAGGTTCACTAGAAACTTGAGGTAAGGGCATTACTATAACAAACAATTTTGTTATTATTATTGGTTTAGGTTGACTATCAGTAAGAGTCAAACCGTCAAAGAAATTCCTCACAGCTTAGGTTGCTAAATAAGCAAGGTGAGTTCGTACAACTGCCCCGTTTTATTATTTAAAACACTATGGGCCACAATAGTTAAAAGATTACCATTTGTCAAGTTATATGAATGGTAGATGCCCTTTCGAATACATGGAAAAGTTGCATGGAATGTGAAAAATACTACGTGAATTAGTATGCTAGATTCATTTGGTGCATGTGTTGTATCCCGTATCTTATATATATTTTGCTGGTTGATTCTAGTCATTCCATTGCGTAAAGTTATGTTTTCGATAGCGGGAAAAGTACTAATATTGTGATCAGGTTACGACTCACCAACAACATCATGTTGTTGATACAGTTGATTTACAAACTTTTGCAGGAAATCAGTAGGATCCTCAGATAGGTGATCTTTCAAGAATCAAGCAAATGAGATCACTAAGATATGAGGAACAGTCGGGCCTAGTTAATAGTAGTTTGATAAGACGCTAAGTCGAGACTTATTATTATTATGTTTACTTTTTAAGTTGTGAAACTTTGTAGGCTGTCTGTAAATAAACAAAGCGTTGTTTAATATTATCATATTCTGTTGCTTCCGCGTGTATCTGATGTCGACAGCCTGTTTTCCACAACACCTCTCCTGTACCTGACAGGCGCTTCGGGCGGGGTGTGACAGGTTGGTATCAGAGCCACAGGTTCCAGCAGATTAGGTGTTTAAGACCCCTAAGCTTGAACCTAAACTCAATCACAATATTAACTTGTTAAAATAAGGATTAGGGATTTAAGTGGAAGAAATTTGTCTGTTAGGCGGTTATGGAGGTTTAGTGTAAGGTCGATAGTGGTTTCAGCCTAGCTACCTGCAATTCCTATCCACAGGTACACTAAGACTCAATGAAACCTGACAGACAAGTTTAAAAACCTTAAGTCTTCAAATTCTTCAGTATGCAACTCTAAGAGATTAGAAAATAAGCCAAAGACAATGATTGTATATATATATATATTTGTGTATTATATGTACTAAGAAAATGAGTATAATATTTGGACAGGCGCCTAAAATCAAGATGTGGAACTTTGGAAAACCATCAAAATCTGGTAGCAAGAGTAGCATTAGCAAAGGAAGCAAGGGAAAGAAAGAAGAGGGAGGTCCAAGCCAACCCGCACGATCGTTGAGCCCAGATCTTTCGGGGTATTTCACCGCCCCGACACAAAGGAAGACACCTTCTCCTGCGGCGTCTGCAACTGATATCCCAAAACCACCTAAGAAAAGAAGTACCAAGCCAAGGATGTCAGTGCATCCTAGTCACACCATTCATATTGCTCCTTCTGAATGGAACGCTAGGGATGCCGGGTCAGAAAACGAGGAACCAGAAGAAGAGCCTTATGAAGCAGGAGATGAAACCGCCCCGGTGCCTCAAGTGGTGATTGCCGTGTCGACTGGACACACGGTGAGTTATCACTCGGAGCATCGATCTCACCACTTGTATGCCTCACCTCTCTATACAGCTGACGAAGAGGAAGGGCCCGAGGAATCGGTCCCGATGTAGCAGGAACCAGCAGCTACCTTCGCTCAAACAAGGAACCTAGTGGATGTGCAAGACCCAATTGCTGCTTTGGCTAACGACCCACGAGATCCATATGTGTCTGCCATGATGCACGGCCAAATGGGTCAGTTAGTATCTGAACGCTATAGCTTCCCATATTTGATGAGGTCAAAAAGCCAACCATCATCCGCATATCAGCAGCCACCTCCACCTCAGCAGGTACCTTCGTTCCAGCAGCCATCAGGGTCCCAGCAACAACCCTACTATCAGCAGCAGCCTCATGCCAACCAAATGCCCGTTCAAGAGCCATATGTCATGGGCATTCCGTTCTACCCCCCGCAACCCTCATACTATCTGCCTCAACCTTACCAATATTCGACTTCTCCACCCATGCAGCAGCCGTTTATGCCATTCTCTTCATCGGCATATCCATATCCTCCCTATGGAACTTACCCGGAGATTCCGAGATCATCTTTTTTCTGGACCAAGCCCGATATATGTACCCACCCCTTACGTAGACCAGACGGGGCCTAGCTCCCCGGTTATTGATGCACTCCGGGAAGAAAACAAGGCACTGACGAAGAAGCTGGAGAAGCAACTCAAGAAAGAAAGGAAGATGGCGGAGGAGGCTAAGAAGGTGTCGGCTCATATCAAGCATCTAACTTCATTTGGAAGCCACTATGATTAGGGGTGGAGCTTGGTATGGCAAGGAGTTGACGTGGTGAAGATTGTGAGAGAATGTTTCTTTGTGATGTTTACGTTTGTTTTGAATAAAGTTAGGGGTGTCTGTTTTGTTGCTTGTTAAACTTGCTTCTATTGTGTAACTTAAGACCTAAGGTAGGCTGTGTAGCAGTCTGTGAACTTGTTGTGTGTGCAATGTGTTAGAAATAAAGTGTGCTTTTTGTGTTACTATTAGTACTCAAATGATGCATATATTAGATATATATATATATATATATATACATATATATGTATACACCAATAAAGAAAAGGTACAAACACAGAAATGATAAGCAAGTTGGGTTATATCTAAAAGGAAGGTTCAAACAGTCATCTAAAATGGTGGCAGAACAAAGGAAAACTCTTAAAATTTGTCACAAATACTAAAACCAATATTTTTCAAAAAGCAAAAATCATAAACTCCCAAGAATACACCCAATATCACAAATTTCCACGAATACCACATCCCTAATCAAAACCATTACTCTGGCAACATTCATTTCAGATCAAATATGGCTACTAATCAAGAAGACGATCAGGCTCATCCCTCTAACGAGAATGATAACCCATCAATTCAACAAGAATCTCAAAATAATGACACTGAGAGAAGAATAAAGGATATAGTTGCTATTGAAGTAGCAGCTGCATTATCTGAGCGCTTGGCTAAAATGAAGCAAGATGAGAGCATGCCTGCTAAATCAGAAGAAAGTCAGCACAGTCGAACCAGAAGAAGACGAGGTGACAAGCGGTCGAGATCACCTGTTAGCTCTCGTAGCGAATCTGTGCATAGACAGAAAAGAAACCGCCGACGCTATGAGGATTACTCATCTAACGAGGAGGAAGTGACAGAGAAGATAGGAGAAGAGCAAAGAAAAGAGGTTGTACTTACAAGGCTTTCATGGCTTGTAAGCCTAGTATCTTCAAGGGGGAAAAGAGTGCAACTGACACTCTAAACTGGCTAGAAGAGATGGAAGAAGTGCTGGAAATCAGTAACTGTGCAGAAGAAGACAAAATAAGATTCGCATCTCAGTCATTTAAGGGTAGTGCACTAATCTGGTGGAAGACAATTAGAAATGCAAAAGGGAAGGATCGGGTCTATCAGAAAAGGTGGAGTTGGTTCAGAAAGATTGTGATGAGAAAGTTTATATCAGAAAGTGAGTCGGAAAAACTAGAGAACGAATTTACCAACTTGAGGATGGATATAAATGATTACAAAGCCTATATCAACCGTTTCAATGAGCTGTTAACTTTGGTACCACATATGGCAGAAACAGAGGATAGGCAGGTAAGAAGATTTGTATGGGGAGTGAGCCCCGAAATCCGTGCCAATGTAAGGACAGCCAGACCTCAGACATTGGAATCCGCCATGGACTTAGTAACGATTCTGAGCGAGGAATGGTTGAGGCAAGTAGAGCAGAAGGGAGAAATGGAAGGAAATAAAAGAAAATTTGACAACAAGAAACGGGAAGGTGGATGGAGGAATAACAAAGACAAGAACGCCAAAAGAACCAGGGACGAGGTTTGTAGAAAATGTGGAAGGACTGGACATAGGACAGATGTATGTAGAAGTGAAATCGAATGCCAGAAGTGTCATAAGAAGGGACACTATACAGATCAATGCAAGGGGAATGTCGAATGTCAGAAGTGTCATAGGCGCGGACACTACTCGGAGTAGTGTCGTGGCCCAGTCGTTTGTTATAGCTGCAAAGAAGAAGGACACAGACGACCCGAGTGTCCGAAACTGAAGGAAACAGAGAAAGCCAAGGGCAAAGACAAGGGAAAAGAAGGTGGAGCACCTCGAGGGAATGCTCGAGTGTTTGTAATGAACACAGACGAAGCCCGCAAGGACGACAATGTCATGACTGGTATGTTCCCCGTTAATAATCAATTTCTCAGTATACTATTTGATTCTGGTGCAAATAAAAGTTTTATATCTGTTGCATGCATGCCTAAATTGAATTGCACCATACACAAACTTGATAATCCATATATAGTAGAAACTGCCAATGGACAAGAAATAAGTATACCTGAGATAGTTAAGAATTTCCAGTTAGTCATTGACACTTCTAAGTTTGAATTAGAATTATTACCTATGACCTTAAGTGGCTTTGATATTGTGTTGGGTATGGACTGGCTAGCCCAACAACGTGCAAAAATTCACTACGATACTAAGACAATAACGGTGGAGTCGGCAGATGGTAAAACTCACACTATTGTTGGGGAAAAATTAACAAAACCCAAGAAGATTTTATCCTTACTTCAAGCAAGAAAGTGCATGAGAAAAGGATGTCAGGCCTTTCTGGTAAACGTTGTAGAGTCACCAAAGGAGAAGAAAATAGAAGATATACCGGTGGTCTCCGAATATGCTGACGTGTTTCCAAATGACTTACCTGGCTTACCACCAGATCGGCAAGTGGAATTCCGAATAGATCTAGTTCCAGGAGCAGCCCCAGTTGCGAAAGCACCATATAGATTGGCACCGTCAGAAATGCAAGAGCTAAAACGCCAACTACAATAACTCCTGGATAAGGGATTTATAAGACCCAGTTCATCACCCTGGGGAGCACCAGTTCTCTTCGTAAAGAAGAAGGACAGATCGATGAGAATGTGCATCGATTACCGAGACCTGAACAAGTTAACAATCAAGAACAAGTATCCATTACCAAGGATCGATGACTTGTTCGACCAACTTCAGGGTGCAAGTTATTTCTCTAAAATCGATCTAAAGTCCGGATATCATCAAATGAAAGTACGCGAGGAAGATATTCACAAAACAGCCTTTCGCACAAGGTACGGGCACTATGAATTTACAGTTATGCCCTTTGGGTTAACAAATGCACCGGCAGTGTTCATGGATCTAATGAATAGAGTGTGCAAGCCTTACCTTGACAAATTTGTTATTGTTTTCATTGATGATATTCTAATCTACTCGCATACAAAGAAGGAGCATGAAGAACACTTGAGGAAAATGTTGGAGGTATTGAGAAATGAAAAACTTTATGCCAAATTCTCAAAGTGTGACTTCTGGTTGAGAGAAGTCCAATTTCTCGGACATGTGGTAAATGACGCGGGGATCCAAGTAGATCCAGCAAAGATAGAATCTATTATGAAATGGGAGCAACCACGATCACCAACAGAGATCCGACGTTTTCTTGGATTAGCTGGATATTATCGGAGGTTTATTCAAGACTACTCCAAAATTGCCACACCTTTAACAGCATTAACTCAGAAGAATGCTAAATTTGACTGGAAGCAGAAACACACTGATGCATTTGAATTGCTAAAGCAAAAGTAATGCTCTGCACCCATATTATCTTTGCCAGATGGAACAAAAGATTTTGTGGTCTATTGTGATGCATCTATTAACGAACTTGGGTGCGTGCTTATGCAACGAGATAAAGTAATTGCTTACGCATCAAGGCAATTGAAACCACATGAAAAGAATTATACTACTCATGACCTTGAGTTAGGAGCAATAGTATTTGCCTTGAAAATTTGGAGGCATTACCTGTATGGAACTAGGTTTGAGGTTTACTCTGACCATTAAAGTCTTCAGCACTTGTTCAACCAGAAAGAATTAAATATGAGGCAACGGCGATGGATGGAGGTGTTAAGCGATTATGATTGTGAGATCAAGTATCACCCAGGAAAAGCCAATGTTGTGGCAGATGCGTTACGTCGCAAGAATAGGCCTAAGCCACTACGAGTGAGAGCCATGAGAATAAATGTTAAAGTAAATATGATTGATGAGATCAAGGAAGCTCAGAAAAAGCAACTGGAAAAGTCAAACCCAGAAGAGGAAGAAATGATGACTAAAGTACGACAACTTGATGTTGGACCAGATGGAATTTTACGATTGGGAAACAGAATCTGGGTACCCAAGGAAGGGGAATTCCGGGAGGTCATACTGCAAGAAGCACATAAATCCAAGTATACAATGCATCCCGGTGGAGATAAAATGTATCAAAATCTGAAAACCCATTACTGGTGGCCGGGAATGAAAAAGGACATTGCTAAATACATAGGACATTGTCCTGTGTGTCTGCAAGTAAAAGCTGAACACCAAAAACCGGCTGGATACTTACAACAGTTAAAAATTCCGGAATGGAAATGGGATTTGGTCACTATGGATCTTGTAACCAAATTGCCAAGAACAAGAGGCGGGAATGACACGATTTGGGTAATTGTGGATCGATTGACCAAGTCGGCACATTTCCTACCAATACAGGAATCATCTCCGTTAGAACAGTTGGCAAAGTTGTATGTGAAAGAAATTGTTTCAAGACATGGAGTTCCATTATCTATTGTCTCGGATCGGGATAGCCGTTACACTTCTCGATTCTGGAAGGCATTCCAAGCAGCTTTGGGAACTAAGTTGCACTTTAGCACTGCATATCACCCTCAGACAGACGGGCAAAGCGAACGAACCATCCAGACATTGGAGGACATGTTGAGGGCGTGTGTTATCGAGTTTGGTGGTAATTGGGATAGTCATTTGCCATTAATTGAGTTCGCTTACAATAACAGTTATCATACTAGCATCAAGGCAGCTCCTTTCGAAGCTTTATACGGACGTAAGTGCCGTACGCCACTGTGCTGGTCAGAAATTGGCGAAGGGCAATGGACAGGTCCTGAATTAGTATTAGAAACCACTGAAAGGATCAGGCAAATTCGTGACAAACTCAAGGCCGCTCAAGTTAGACAGAAAAGTTATGCGGATAAAAGGCGGAGGCCTTTACAATTTAAGGAAGGAGATCTGGTAATGTTGAAAATATCTCCATGGAAGGGAATTATGAGGTTTGGAAAGCGAGGGAAATTAAGCCCACGTTATATAGGACCGTTTAAAGTAATCTCCAAAATTGGAACCGTGACCTATCAACTTGAGCTACCTAAAGAGCTCAGTGGAATTCATAATGTATTCCACGTTTCAAATCTCAAGAAGTGCCTGATCGATAAAGATATTGCTATTCCAATTCAAGATATAAAGGTAGATGAGAGGTTGAAATACACAGAGCAGCCTGTTGAAATATTGGAGAGAGTAGAAAGGAGATTAAGAAGAAGACGAATCCCTATGATCAAGGTCAGATGGAATTCACACCATGGACCTGGGACCACTTGGGAATTGGAAGAAGATATGCGAAAGAAATATCCCCAGTTATTTGAGTAATAAAAACCTTGAATTCCGGGATGGAATTCCCTTAAGGGAGGGGGAGTTGTAACACTCGAACTCGAGATTCATGTAAATAAATAAAAGTCGCGAACCGAGGATCGAAACCAACAACAAATAATGGTCTAATTGGCTGAAATCCTATTATATAAGAATGGGTCAGCCACAAAAGTCCTGAGAAAGCCCAATAGCCTAATAAAATTTCGCAGCCCAACTCCTTTCTTTAGGCCCAGTCTGCAAATTTTCCCTTTTGTCTGCTACCTGCGATGTAAACAAGAAAAATTGGCAGCATTCTCCTCCCTCTTCTATACATGCATCGCAGAGCAGCAGGGCACTCCCATTCCTTTCAATTTTCCGAACAGAGAGAGAGAAGAGGGGCTGAAATATCGAGGCTAGCAAGAATCAAGCCCTAAAACTCTGGTAAGTTCTTCTCTAAGATTACTAACAATCTAGGGTTTATGGTATGGAGGAATTGATTGAAAAGTTAAACCCTATCAGGAGGCTTGAGCGAAGTCAAGGGCTGTAAAGGATGAACCTGGGACTGAAATCTTCATTCAAGGTAAGTATTGGGTATGACCTTACTTTTGTTTAGAAAACTTGATGTTTGGAACCTCAATTTCTCATGGGAATGTTGGATTGATAAAGGTATAAAGTTGTAAGAAGGAAGAAGGGCTGTTAGTCTTTTGTTTGTGTGATAAAAGGGAGGCGCAGGGACTGATTTTCGAAGAGGGGACTGCTGTTTTGCTGTTCTGCACCTGCGCAAGGAAGAAGAAGCAGATTGTACAAGTTTTTCTGCATCAGGTACAACCCAGTCATGCATGACAGTTTTGTAGAATAAGAAACCCAATTCTGATTTGTTCCATGACTAAGTTAACAGCCTTAAAACCATGCTAAAACCGATCAGAATATCATAATTGTAATGCATGTTATAGATTAGTAAAGATTGGATTGAAAAGATAAAGAATTTAGTACTAGTTTTATTAAAAAAATTTCTAAGTTAGAAAACTTGAAGAATTAGAGTAATGGTGATAAGAATTTGATGTAATTGGGAAAAACCCAGGTTTGGTTTCCAACAGATTAAGGTCTGACCCGCTATAAATCTAGTGTTGCATTATGCAACATTATACAACAATTTTGTAAAAATATAAGAAAAATGGCATTTACTTGAAATTCCAAAAATTAAATAATTATAAATACTTAGTATTGCTGCATACAACAGTTTTTATAAAGATTAAACAACATTACTTGAAATTTCGAAGTTAAAAATATTATAGATGTTTAATTTTGCATCATGCAACAGTACCTAAAAACAGAAAATTTGAGTAAATAAACGTAAAGGGGATCATGACACACTTTTCCATAATATGATTTAACACCATTCGTGGACCACGATGTCAGAATACCTAGTGTTGCATTATGCAACATTAGTATTGCATGATGCAACAGTATGACTCTTAATAATAATATTGCATTACGCATCATTAGTAATGCATTATGCAACAGTTTAAATTCAGGATATTTAGGTTCACTAGAAACTTGAGGTAAGGACATTACTATAACAAACAATTTTGTTATTATTATTGGTTTAGGTTGACTATCAGTAAGAGTCAAACCGTCAAAGAAATTCCTCACAGCTTAGGTTGCTAAATAAGCAAGGTGAGTTCGTACAACTGCCCCGTTTTATTATTTAAAACACTATGGGCCACAATAATTAAAAGATTACCATTTGTCAAGTTATATGAATGGTAGATGCCCTTTCAAATACATGGAAAAGTTGCATGGAATGTGAAAAATACTACGTGAATTAGTATGCTAGATTCATTTGGTGTATGTGTTGTATCCCATATCTTATATATATTTTGCTGGTTGATTCTAGTCATTCCATTGCGTAAAGTTATGTTTTCGATAGCGAGAAAAGTACTAATATTGTCATCAGGTTACGACTCACCAACAACATCATGTTGTTGATACAGTTGATTTACAAACTTTTGCAGGAAATCAGTAGGATCCTCAGATAGGTGATCTTTCAAGAATCAAGCAAATGAGATCATTAAGATATGAGGAACAGTCGGGCCCAGTTAATAGTAGTTTGATAAGACGCTAAGTCGAGACTTATTATTATCATGTTTACTTTTTAAGTTGTGAAACTTTGTAGGCTGTCTGTAAATAAACAAACGTTGTTTAATATTATCATATTCTGTTGCTTCCGCGTGTATCTGATGTCGACAACCTGTTTTCCACAACACCTCTCCTGTACCTGACAGGCGGTTCGGGCGGGGTGTGACATACATTATTAAGCATGATGCATTTGGTTGGGATTAAACGGGTCTGAGTTTAAAGCGGACAAACATACTAGCAATCACCTGGACTAGTCAAGTAACTAAAGCTGAAAAGGGTTCCTCAGTTAGATTCATACGGCTTGATCCCTTGTAAACTATCTCAAGTTTGATATTGGTAAGTATTTGTTTATTTTTATCTTTCGTGTGTGAGTCTTTAAGTTCTTTTTGGTTGTGTTTACGTCTTGGCCAGGTTAATTTGAAAAGTCAAAATGTGTTTTCATGGGGTTTGATGCATGACAGTATGCCCCCTGTAGATCTTGCCAAATTTTTAGTGGAAGGAGAGGGGATAATAAGTATTATCCGAAGGGAACTCGAGGATGATACTTATTATCTAATGAAAAGACTTCCTTAATACATAGTATCTGAAGGGAACTCGAAGATAATATGTATTATCTCAGGGGAAGTCCTTAGCTGAGGGGAAGTAATCAGCTGAGGGGAAGTCTATGAGAGAGGATAATAAGTATTATCCGAAGGGAACTCGAGGATGATACTTATTATCTAATGAAAAGACTTCCATAATACATAGTATATGAAGGGAACTCGAAGATAATATGTATTATCTCAGGGGAAGTCCTTAGCTGAGGGTAAGTTATCAGCTAAGGGGAAGTCTTAAGAGGTCTTGGGTTCAGGGGAAGTTTTATAGAAAACCCGTAATCTCTATTAGGGTTTTTTGTTAAAATTATGTTAATTTGAATCAACTGATCAGATGATAATTACCTTCTAACACAAAGACTGGTCATCAAATGTCTGGGGGGGGGGGTATATTTTTTAAAGCACAAGAACAGATGATAATACTTCTAACCCAAAAACCGGTCATCAAATGTCTGGTGGTGTATATTTTTTCAAATGTGTGTCAGACAGGTTGATGATAGAAAGATGCTGCTGATGCTACTGCTGCTCAAAGTTAAAGAACCAGCCGGACAAGACTTCCATCTGGAAAAGCAACTGTTCAGGGGAAGTTGTTGGTGTCTTTACAAGTTTTCAAAAGAGCTTCAAAGAAGATCTTCACATGTTTAGGGGAAGCTGAAGATTTTAAGTCGATCTTTGATGAAGAAAATGATGCAAAGAGCAGTCAGAGAGCATGAAGTTTGAAGATCAACAATCAAGTTCTTCACAGTTAGAGGTTTTCAAAATCTTACCCTCTAATTTTTGGAGATTCAAGATAGTTACCGAAGATTCATGAAGAACCAGTTCTTTCAAAAAAGCAAGTTAATGATAATCCTCCATCTCATTAACTTGTTCATTTCAAGAAGTTCGAGTTGATGCTGATCAAGAGGAAGTCCCAAGTGCCCGTCATGAAAGCCATTGAAGATTTCTGCGAAAAGAATCTTCATCAACATCTAATGCAGCCAGTCAAGAAGAAGAATTTCAAAGATTGAAGACATTTAATATCACAAGCCTAGGGGAAGATTGTAGAGGCTAGATTATGAGGCTTGTAATATTAAATTAGTTGGGATAGGCTTAGAGGGTTTAATTAGATTAGTAGACTAGTTTGCTTGGGTTTACTATTGGGCTTGGGGTTTACCATTGGGTTTACCATTAGGGTTTAAGGTCCATTAGGGATCCTATATAAACCCCATGTGTTTACCATTCTAAGGGGCTGATTACGATTTCAAGAGGAGCCTCCTTGGTGTTTACGATCGTAATCAGAAACTAGAGAGAGATCAAGTTTAAGTTTCCTTTTTGTACCCGACAAGTTCATATTGTGTGCAAAGGTCAGGCTTTTAACGTTTTAATCATCGTATTCTTCGATTTCTTCTCTTCTCTTTCTTGAATCACTAATCTAACCAGATTCCGCACATAATATCGTGAACGAGTGTTGTTTCTGGACCAACAAAACTCGATGCAACGCTTTTGTGTCATGGATGCCCCGTCCGGATATAACATCATCCTGGGCAGACCCTGGATTCACGACATGAAAGTTGTCCCCTCTACGTACCATCAATGCGTCAAACTGCTAACGCCCTGGGGAGTAGTCACCATCCATAGCGACCAACAAGAAGCAAAAGACTACTACACTTCAGCCATGAAGATTACATCCAAAGCCAAGCAAGGATAGCAATTAAAGAAAAAGGCCAGGGACATCCTAGAGGCAAGGGAGCAGGATGTTAAGCAAGTAGTCCTAGACCCCCTGCATCTTGGGAAGAAAGTATCAATTAGCACTAACATCCCTGGCCCCATTGAAGAGGAACTGGTGAAATTCCTCCGGTCCAGAATATCAACATTCGCATGGAACACTGAAGACATGACATGTATATCCAAAGATATTATAACACATAAACTTCGCATTGATCCTTCTTACAGGCCCGTGCATCAGAAGAGGAGAAAGTATGCTCTTGGGAAGCATGTAATAATCCAGGAGGAGGTAGACCGTCTATTGAAGAATAAAATGATCAGAGAGGTTAAGTTCCCAAGATGGTTGGCCAATGTGGTGGTAGTGGAAAAGAAAAATGGCAAATGGAGGGTATGTGTAGATTATACAGATTTGAACCGTGCATGCCCTAAAGACCCTTTTCCTTTGCCACACATTGACTCCATGGTTGATACAACGGCAGGCCATGAAATACTAACATTCATGGATGCCACCTCTGGATTTCAACAAATTCAGATGGAGCCTAGCGATCAAGAGGATACAACCTTCATCAAACCAACATGTATTTATTGTTATGTTGTTATGCCTTTTGGATTAAAAAATGCAGGGGCAACCTACCAAAGGTTGGTAAATATGATGTTCAAAGAAAAGCTAGGAGAGACTATGGAGGTATACATAGATGATATGGTCGTGAAATCCCTGGATGTCAGCACCCATGTCAAGGATGTTAGAGAATCTTTTGATATCCTAGACAAGTACAACATGAAGCTGAACCCAGAGAAGTGCCATTTCAGAGAGTGGGTGCCGGAAAATTCCTGGGTTACATGGTGACCAAAAGAGGAATCGATGAAAGCCTGGAGCAAATTTGTGCTATAGTGAACCTGAAGTCACTAGATTCAACCAAGGATGTACAAAGGCTGACAGGTCGAGTTGCATCCCCGAATAGAATCATCTCCAAATCCTCGGAGAGGTGTCAGGATTTCTATGATATTCTAAGAAAGAATAAAAGGTTTGAATTGACATCCCAACACGAACAAGCTTTCAAGTCCAGGGGAGCATTTATCATTATACCTTGCAGTTTCAAGAAACACGGTCAGCGCAGTCCTTACCAAGGATGCAGAAGGTCAACAACACCCGGTATATACAAGGTACTCGCACTTAGAAAAACTTGTATCAGCCCTAAGTATGGCCTCTACTAAACTTAGACACTATTTTTAAACTCATACTATACATGTTAAAACTAATTACCCTATAAAGTCTGTCTTAAGGAAACCTGAGATGTTAGGGAGGATGGCAAAATGGTCTCTAAAGTTGAGTGCTTACAACTTGATATATAAAGCAAGAACAACCATAAAATCACAAGCTCTTGCTGAGTTTGTGGCTTATTTCAGTAGTGATATCCAAGATTAAGCGGACCAAGAATTCCAGAGCCTATAGCAAGAAGAATTCTCGGGATATTGGACCCTTTACACGGATGGGGCCTCCAATGTCAGGGGGACAGGCCTTGGAATCATACTGAAATCGCCATAGGGGGACATGATACCCCAGGCTGTTAGGTGTGGATTCCAGGCAACCAATAATGAAGCGGAGTATGAAGCCCTGATTGCTGGCCTACAACTAGCTCTACATCTTGGGATCCAACACATCCAGGTATACGTCGATTCCCTACTTTTAGCTAATCACTTTAATGGAACTTATGCAGTGAAAGGAGAGAAACTGGCCAAATACCTAGAGGTCGTGAAAACCATATCCCAGGATTTTCAAAATTTCGACATTCAACAAGTACCCAGGGATGAAAATGCTGAAGCGAATGCACTAGCAAACCTAGGATCAGCATTCAAAGCAATTGAAGATACACATATTACCATAATTCACATACTCAATTCAGCAATCAACCAACATGGGAACTTGGAAGACATTGATCCTGGGGGCAGGGTTTTGGTGTCCCATACTTAGGATGCACACTGTTGGTACTAGAATTCAGGAGACGATGAGCAGCTCGCATCAGCTCGTAGGCACTTCATGGTAAGGATCCTGAATAATATTTACTTACTAACGGTTGCTTCTCTATTGTTTGTTACTCGCAGGTTGACTTGGTCATTCATCACGTGTCCTAAAGACTCGGTCTATCAATAGAATCGTGGGTCAGTTGGGATTCAAACGGCTAGTTGGCGAACGTGGACTTAGTTGCTATTTTTTAGGAAAATTAGTTGCTATGTATTTCGTATTTAAACAGAGCTCTAGGCTTACACACACACACACACAATCTTTTCGATTACAATTCTCTGCAACACTTAGAATTCGAGCTCATTTACTTTGTAATCAGAACTTTCATTATATAAAAGTTTTAGGCGGCAGGTACTTTGAACCGGCCCCCGAGGTTTTTTGCCAGGCTCCTTGAGGATACTCAAGGATACTTGGATTTTCCCTCGTTATATCCTCGTGTCTATTCTAGCAGTTACATTTTCATCCTTATTCACATCAAACACGCTACCTCACATACAAAGTTTGATCAACTAATTGCTTAGGCAGTTTTTGACCAAAACAATTTGGCGCCCACCGTGGGGCAAACGGTGTTTGAATTCAGCTAAAAGCCTTGATCTTCTTCCCATAACCAATTCTTGAAAATGTCGACTCAACCAAAGATTACTTCGAAATCTGTTTCGTCCACTAAACCGACTGTGAGCACCGGTCTTCCCCCAATGACGAAGAAAGCAACTGATACTGATGCTAAAAGAACGGAATACCCTACTTTTACTGGTTCTCAAGGTACGTCCACTAACTCTGCTATTTCTAATGATGATCTCTATGTTTTGATCAGGCAGATGAAGGCCCGTGCGGATGAACAAAGCAAAACCAACGAGATAATGATGAAGGAGATCATGGAATTGAAGAAATCTAAGAAACCAGTGGAGGAGATTAGCCCGTTGATGCCAAAATCATTCGGGTTCGACTCTCCGGAAATATCGGAGCAGCCAAAACAGAAAATAAACCCCTTCACTGCTCAAAAATCAGGTGTTGCAACAACTACTACTGCGAGATTTTCGGGCCCTCAGCAACAGAAGAGTCCCGGAATGACAGATCTGGGATACTCTGGGTTCTACTCCGAACAGCCCCTAGAATCTTATTACGGTGGATATGGAAGTCAGCAGCCGCCGAGATGCTCGAGTCAGCAACCATCCGGGTCGCTAAGTCACCGGGTGCCAACGGTATCAATGCAACAACCTGTATCTCAGCCACAGCGGTTTGCTGCAACGAACCCTCATGAGCCTTGGAGTCAGCAATCAGCAATGCCTACTCCTCAAATGCTTCAGGGATCATCATCTCAGCCATTCCAACAATATCGGAGCCGCTTCCGAGCTGCTCAAGATCCTCAAGGGTCCTTGTTTTCTTATCCTACTGTCTCTGCAGACACATTCCCAGGTTCATCTCAGGAGATGCATGAGGGAGACTTCATCCCCATGCAAGTGGAGACTATGACTGAGCCAACCGTCATTAGAGATACTGGATATGGACCTCAAATCCCTCTACAAACTTCCAGGGCTGGTAACAACTTTGATAATTATTATACTAACCCTAACCAAGGAATTGTGCAGGATGCAGGTATTGACCCCGTCATCGCCAGGGAACTTCAGAGATTGAAAGACATGATCTCAAGTGTTCCTGGTGTTATTCGCCCAATTCCCGAAGTGCCAGCGGGCAGCCACAGGATATCCAGATTTGCATGGCCCATCTGTGACGTAGAGATACCGAAAAGATTTCAGACCCCCAACATGAAACTCTACGATGGAACCACAGATCCTGAGGAGCACGTGGCACAATACAGGGAGCGAATGGAGATCAACCCCATTCCTGCAAACATCAAAGAAGCTTGCTTATGCAAGGGATTTGGTTCAACACTGACAGGACCAGCCTTGAAATGGCTACTCAGTATCCCTCCTAACACTATTACTTCTTTTCCCCACTTGGTTAACTTGTTTAATAACCAGTTTTCTTGCAGCAGGAGCTTTGAGAAGCTCACTGGTGATTTGTACAGGATAGTTCAGAAACCCAGTGAATCCCTAAGGGATTACGTGGCCAGATTTGGTCGAGAAGCTCTAGATATCCCTAACTTGGATATGGCAGCTGCTGTAGAAGCCTTCAAAATGGGGATTAGAGGGGATTCCCGATTTTATGATGATTTGGTTATGACTCCTTGCAGGAACCTTGATGAGGTCAGAACAAGGGCACTGAGGTTCATCAGGTTAGAAGACGATAAGAAGATCCAAAAAAGAGGTGAAGAAACGTCGGGCAGAAGGACAAACTCTCCCGGGAAACAACAAAGAAACAAACCCTATTATCGTAATGATAATCCAAGGGTCAACGAAGTGGAAGAGGAAGACGACGAAGAGAACTTCCCAAAGGTATCTGATTATTGCTTTTCGGTTGACACAAGTGGTTTGTTATGTGCCTTGCAGGATCTAGGTGATAAAGCCAGGTGGCCAAGAAAATCGGATAAACAAGGATCATGGAAAGATAAGTCTAAATGGTGTGCCTACCACGAAGACTTTGGGCACTTAACAGATGATTGCATAGCCCTTCGGAAAAAGATCAGTTACCTGCTCAGCAAGGGGCATCTCAAGGAATTGTTCGGTAGAAAGAGAAGCAAAACTCAAGAAGCTGCTGAGCTGCCCAAAAGAGCTCAGTCGCCACCAGCAGATGCAAAGGTGATCAACTTCATCTCTGGAGGATCTGACATATGTGGGGCCTCTTTCTCATCAGCAAAAAGACATGCCAAGGAGGCCAAAATGGATCAAGGCAGTCGACCAAACAAGAATGCAATATTGACTGAAGACAAAGTCATTTCTTTTGACGAAACTGATAAGCAGGACATCCAGGATCCTCATCATGACAGTCTGGTAATTACATTATGTATTGCTAACCATTATGTTCGCAGGATCCTGATAGACAATGGCAGCTCAGTCAACATTATTCAATTGGACGTGCTTAAGAAGATGAGCATTCCCGAAGAAGAGATAATTCCAAGATCCTCAGTATTAGTAGGATTTAGCGGAGAAACCAAGCATACGGTTGGAGACATCAGACTTCCTGTTTACGTAGAAGGGGTCAATTCCATGCAGAAATTCTGCGTTATTGATTCCCTGCCTTGTTGCAATGTAATCTTGGGAAGGCCATGGATCCATGACATGAAAGCAGTTCCATCTACCTATCATCAATGTGTGAAGCTTCCCACACCTTGGGGAGTTGTAAGAATACTAAGTGATCAACAAGAAGCCAAAGACTGCTACACTTCTGCTATGAAGAACACTATCAAGTCAAGGCCAGCATAGCAATTAAAGAAACCAGCACGAAGAGTTCAGATGACAAAGGAATTGGAGACCAAAGAAATTCAACTCAATCCTGAAGATCCTGAAATCAAAGTGCTGGTAGGAACAAATATTCCTGAGGATACTGAGGAGCAGCTCGTGAGCCTCTTAAAGTCCAGAGTCACAACATTTGCATGGAAACATGAAGACATGACAGGTATATCTAAATATATTATTACTCATAAACTTGGTATAGATGAATCTTTCAGGCCAATACATCAGAAGAGAAGGAAGTTCGCTCCTGAGAGAAACGTCATAATCCAAGAGGAAGTTGACATGCTGCTCAAATCAAAGATGATCAGAGAAGTTAAGTATCCTCGCTGGTTGGCTAATGTGGTGGTAGTCCAAAAGAAGAATGGTAAGTGGAGGGTATGTGTAGACTACACAGACCTAAACAAGGCCTGTCCAAAAGACCCATTCCCTCTACCACATATTGATTCTATGGTGGACGCGACTGCCGGGCACGAGATGTTGACTTTTATGGATGCATCTTCGGGCTTTCAACAAATTCAAATGGAACCATCAGATCAGGAAGACACGGCCTTCATGACTCCCACAGGTATTTATTGTTATATTGCAATGCCTTTTGGTTTACGAAATGCAGGTGCTACATACCAAAGGCTAGTCAACATGATGTTTAAAGACAAGCTGGGGGACACCATGGAAGTATACATAGATGATATGGTGGTGAAATCGAAGAAAGCAGAAGATCATCCCAAAGATCTTGAAGCCGCATTTGATATCCTGGACCAGTTCAACATGAAATTGAATCCTTCCAAGTGCCATTTCGGAGTAAGAGCCGGCAAATTCTTGGGCTTCATGGTTACTGAAAGAGGAATAGAAGCCAGCCCTGAGCAGATACAAGCTATTATAAACTTGAAGTCTCCAACAAATGTTAAAGAAGTTCAAAGATTGACTGGAAGAGTAGCAGCACTTAACAGATTCATATCAAGATCTTCCGAAAAGAGCAAAGAATTCTATGACATACTGAAGAAAAACAAAAAGTTCGAATGGGGTGAGAAGCATGAAGCAGCTCTGAACTCTTTGAAAGAATATTTGTCATCCGCCCCGCTTCTGATGCAACCAGTTAAAGGCGAGCCACTGTCTCTCTATCTAGTGGTTTCAGGCAGCTCGGTAAGTGCTGTGCTTGTGAAGGATCATGAGGGGCAGCAACATCCAGTATACTATGTAAGCAAAACATTGCTAGATGCTGAAACCAGGTATTCTTATTTAGAAAAATTGATTTTAGCCCTTGTAATGGCTTCTCAAAAGTTAAGACATTATTTTGAAACTCATGTTATTTATGTGAAAACTAACTATCCTATTAAGTGTGTTTTAAGAAAGCCAGAGATGTCTGGAAGAATGGCGAAATGGGCAGTTAAATTAAGTGCCTATGAAATCATATATGAACCAAGAACAGTGATCAAGTCACAAGCCTTAGCAGACTTTGTGGCTGATTTCAGCAGCGACATACTGCCAGAAGTTGAACTTGAGGTCAAGCAGCTCGAAGAAGCTTCAGGCAGCTGGGTCTTGTATACAGATGGAGCATCTAATGTTAGAGGTACAGGATTGGGTGCGCTACTGAAATCGCCACAGGGGGACATTATCCCTCTATCTATCCACTGTGAATTCAAGGCTACTAATAATGAAGCCGAATACGAAGCTTTAATTGCGGGATTACAACTCGCTAAAGATATGGGTATCCAACACATTCAAGTTTTTATTGACTCCTTGTTATTAACTAACCAATTTAATGGATCCTATGCAGTGAAAGGCGAAAGGCTAACCAAATATCTGGACCTTGTAAAACAATTAGCATTATCTTTTGAAAATTGCAGCATATCACAGGTACCCAGAGAAGAAAACGCAGAAGCTGATGCTTTGGCAAATTTAGCATCATCTTTAAGGATCCCAGAAGGTGTCAAGATTCCCATAACTCACATCCTGACACCAGCAATTGAAGAACAAGAAGTTAATGATGTTACAACAGATAAAGATCAAGAAATGACAGACTCCCAGGATCCTCAAGAATCCTGGACTTACCCTATTAGGAGATTTATCCAAGAAGGAGAAATCCCAAAAAACGAGAACTCCAGACTCTTCCGAACAAAGGTAATTCCATATTCAATAATAAATGGTATCTTATACAAGAAATCTCTTGCAGGACCATACTTGAGATGCCTCGAGCAGCCTGAAGCACATGCGGTACTTCAGGATATTCATGAAGGTGATTGTGGCAATCACACTGGGGGCAGATCACTATATTCAAAAGTATTAAGAACAGGATACTACTGGCCCACCATGAAGAAGGATGCTATGGCCTTTGTTCAAAAGTGTGATGCATGTAAGCGGCACGGCAACATCCTCCATCAGCCTGCTGAGCCGCTCCATTCAATATCATCTCCATGGCCGTTCATGAAATGGGGAATGGATATAGTTGGTAAGCTGCCTGTAGCACCTGGAGGAAAAGTCTTCATGCTGGCTATGACGGACTACTTTTCTAAATGGATTGAAGCCGAAGCTTTTGTTCAAGTTAGAGAAAAGGAAGTAATTTCCTTTATCAAAAGGAATATCTTAACAAGATTTGGAATTCCATCAGAAATAGTGTGCGACAATGGATCTCAATTTATTGGAAAAAGGACAACAAGTTTTTGTGAGGCATGGGGCATCAAGATGGTAACTTCAACTCCCATACATCCACAAGCTAACGGCCAAGCAGAATCGAGCAATAAGATTATCATCAATAACCTCAAGAAGAAGCTAGGAGACAAGAAAGGAAAGTGGGCTGAAGAGCTACCTTTCGTATTATGGGCTGACAGAACGACCTCCAAGAATGCTACTGGTCGAACACCATTTTCCTTAGTGTTTGGATCCGAAGCTGTAATTCCTACTGAGATGGTGATGCCAACTGCGAGAACAAGCCACCAGGATTTTGAAGCAAACAAACAAGAGCTCCTTGAAGATCTTGAAACAATTAAAGAAATCAGAGACCTCGCAAAATTTAGGATGGCAGCATACCAGCAAAAGATAGCCAAGTCTTATAACAGGAATCTCAGGATCAGAAAATTTCAAGTAGGAGATCTGGTACTCAGGAAAGCTTTTCAAAATACAACCAATCCGGCACATGGGAAACTCGCGCCTAAATGGGAAGGACCCTACCTGGTGGATTCAGAAGCTGGAAAAGGAGCATACAGGTTAGCTACTATGGAAGGTGAGCTGCTCCCAAGAGCTTGGAATGCAATTCATTTGAAGTTATATTTTATGTAAGTTCTCTTTGGATCCTTTGAGCATATCAGAGAATCCTTGTCCAAACTTCGAGAACTTCAGGTATGATTTTTACCTTTATTTCATTTTTACATTATTATCTTTGTGGAATGTGTACTGACTTAAGCATCGGAGGGGTGTTAGCAAAACTAACACCCACCCCTCACCGAGCCTTGAAGTGTTTTGCAGCTGTTCGGAGCATCCTGTCATAAGTTAGAGGCTGATCACCTCTTCTAAGTCAAATGCATTCTGAATGCAATCAAAGGTTTAGGAGGTTTTCACCTTCTCGTTCACTAATGGGAATCGCCAGGAGCGCAAGACCCTCGCCAGGAGCGCACGATGGTGGCCTATGGTTCGAGGTGGTGCGACCAGTTCATCCTAGGGTGGCTGATAATTTCATCACTATTGGCCATAGAGTGCACTTCAAAATGGGTGGCAGACGTGTCATCTCGAAAAGATTCTAAGGTTTTTGGCATTTTCATGTCAACCAAGGTTTAGGCACATTCGTGTCTCTCAAGATTTTGGGCTTGACCCCAGTTGGCTTAGTCCCAAGTATTTTTGAGCTTGTCCTCAGATTAGCAAAGGTTTTTAATGTTTACACATTAACTAAAGCTTTAGACATATTCGTGTCTCTCGAGATTGGGCTTGACCCCAGTTTAACTTATTCACAAGTGCTCAAGGTTTTTAAGGTATTTTATGCCTTAAAATCGGAATTTCATCAAGTCTATCTTAAGGATTCCTAAGGATCCTTAGAGATCCTGACTACCTCTACGGTTGGAGTATTCTCAAACATGTTATATTGATACTGCGTTTGATACGTATTTTTATTACCAAGTATTAGATGGCATCATGGTTTGTTAACATTGGCAAAATTTTAATAAACTTTTGAGTTTTTCAACTAAACTATGCTGAGCATCCTGTAGGATCCTCATTCAAACATTTTTCAAAATAATTAAAAGCATACACGGCACACCATGATGATCAAAATACCACTAAGTTATATTTATGCAGGAAATTAGAGAAGTTGACCCCAGGCTTCGTCTTGGAACCCAAGATCCCTCCACCTGTGGCCAACTATATTGTCTAAAGGAGCTTGGACTTCGCCTTGAAACTCAAGGTCCCTCCATCCAAGTCCCCAAAAAGAAAAAAAGTTAAACTACCATTGTTTACAAAAGCTTCACCACAAACATTGTTTACTGAACCTGAACCTGACCATGAACCAAACAAACTAAAAAAGCGGGCTCAGACCGTTGCATCGTCTTCATCGCCCAGCTTATCACCAGCAGCCTCCGCCTGCTCAACCTCCTTGCCCTTGCCCTTTTCCTTCTCAGCTTCCTTCTCGACCTCCGGCTCAGCCTCCTTCTCAGCCTTTTCAGGAGCATCTACCCTCTCAGCCAGCAGCTTCTTAAGGCTCACCTCCCAGTCCTTCACCGGCCAGCTCTCTGGAGTGAAGCCATCAGCCTGTGCAGCAGTTGCCATCTCAATCATGCACTCCAGCACGCTGATGGCGGCTGAAGATTGAGCATTCAGTTCGGCCTGCTTCAGAGCTTCAGCAGCCGCAGCATCTTTCTCTTTGAATTGCTTCTTATAGTGGCGAGCATTGCTGGCTGCGGCCTTGTTCAGCTTCTCAAGACGGAGCGTGGCCTGATCAAGTTTGAGCTCAGAGGCTTCAAGCTTCTGCTCAGCTGCTTCGAGCTTCTGCTCCAGGGCTTCCACTTTGCCTTCGAGGTCAATCACCTCGTGGCTCAGCTTGTCAATGCCCTGCACATCAGAATCAAAAAGGGAAGTGTTATAACTTTCATTTTTACATATTTCCCTATTATTAAACTACGACTTACAATGTTCACTACAGCCTGCAGTGAGAGCAGCTTGTTAGCAGCTGCAACGGGAGGGAGATCATCGAAGCTGTCCACATTGATAGTGGAATCAGGAGCCTTGCGCTTCTTTGCAGAAGAAGTCTTGGAACGAGTGCTCGGAGCTCGGAACTTGGGGGCTGAGGTGTCAGTAGGAGCCTTGCTGCTGGTCTCCTCAGTTTTCTCCTTTTTGGCAATGAGCAGCTTAATGTCCTTGAAGGAGAAGTTGGAGGCCGAACCTGGAGCTTCATCATAGACAATGAAGAATTAAAGTGGTGAGAAGGTTATAAAGGGATAATCTGACGAGAACTTCGCTTGGGAAGTTGGGGCTAATTACTCCCCATCAAATCATAGTTACTTAGCGATAAGCCAGAAATTCAAATTTTCGACAGCTGTTTCGCATGCACCAACTGCCAAAAATTTGGGGGCAATTGTTGGTACTAGAATTCAGGAGACGATGAGCAGCTCGCATCAGCTCGTAGGCACTTCATGGTAAGGATCCTGAATAATATTTACTTACTAACGGTTGCTTCTCTATTGTTTGTTACTCGCAGGTTGACTTGGTCATTCATCACGTGTCCTAAAGACTCGGTCTATCAATAGAATCGTGGGTCAGTTGGGATTCAAACGGCTAGTTGGCGAACGTGGACTTAGTTGCTATTTTTTAGGAAAATTAGTTGCTATGTATTTCGTATTTAAACAGAGCTCTAGGCTTACACACACACACAATCTTTTCGATTACAATTCTCTGCAACACTTAGAATTCGAGCTCATTTACTTTGTAATCAAAACTTTCATTATATAAAAGTTTTAGGCGGCAGGTACTTTGAACCGGCCCCCGAGGTTTTTTGCCAGGCTCCTTGAGGATACTCAAGGATACTTGGATTTTCCCTCGTTATATCCTCGTGTCTATTCTAGCAGTTACATTTTCATCCTTATTCACATCAAACACGCTACCTCACATACAAAGTTTGATCAACTAATTGCTTAGGCAGTTTTTGACCAAAACACACACTGTCCTGATATCCAGGTTGCACAACATCCTAAGTCCCATGATACCTTATCATCCTGGACCAGACCTATTATAGAATATCTACAACACGGTTCCATCCCGAAGGATAAAAAAGATATCAGAGTGTTCAGAACCAGAATGGCCAGGTATGTTCTTATTAAAAGTCAATTATACAAAAAATCTGTGGTAGGAACATACTTAAGATATTTGGAGAATAAAAAAGCTCAAGAGGTACTCAATGATATCCACGAAGGCGACTGTGGAAACCACACAGGGGGCAGGTCCCTGATGTCGAAAATCCCAAGGACGGGATATTACTGGCAATCCTTGAAAAAGGATTCCCAGGATTTCGCCCTCAAATGTGATGCTTTCCAGAGGCATGCTAACATTCCTCATCAACCAACTGAACCCCTGCATCTTATCCCTGCATCCTGGCCCTTTATGAAGTGGGGGATGGACATTGTGGGAAAGCTACCCAGAGCACCAGGCGGCAAAGTCTTCATGTTAGCTATGACTGATTACTTCTCGAAGTGGATAGAGGCTGAGGCATATGTCCAAGTCAGGGAAAAGGAAGTTATTTTGTTCATTAAAAGGAACATCATAACGAGATTTGGCATACCCTCTGAAATAGTTTGTGACAATGGGTCCCAATTCATTGGCAAGAGGACTACCGGATTCGGTGAAACCTGGGGGATAAAACTGATAACCTCTACACCGGTTCATCCTCAGGCTAATGGCCAGGCAGAGTCAAGAAACAAGATCAACATCAACAATTTGAAGAAAAGACTCAAGGAGAAGAAAGGAAAATGGGCAGAGGAACTGCCACTAGCATTGTGGGCTGATAGAATCACATCCAAAAATGCTACAGGACAGACCCCTTTTTCCTTGGTATTTGGTACGGAAGCAGTTATTCCAACGGAAATGGTTGTCTCAACATTCAGGGTCATCAGTCAGACCCAGGATGCAAATAATGAATCCCTGTCTGACGACTTAGTTACCGTGGATAAGCTACGAGAACAAGCTGCTTGGTGAATGGCTGCGTATCAGCAAAGAATCTCTAAGACCTACAACAAGCATGTAAGGATCCGAAGATTCAGAGTAGGAGACTTGGTTCTAAGGAAGGCATTTCAGAATACGACGAATCCATGGGATGGGAAGCTAGCCCATAAATAGGAAGGTCTCTATTTAATTGACTCAGAGGCAGGTAAGGGGGCATATTGGCTTGCCAATATGGAAGGCGAGTTATTACCAAGTACTTCTGTTTTATGTCTCATGTATGTTCAATACCTCAGGATGCTGCATTTCAGTTATGTCTCCTAACTAAAAAATCAATCAAGGTATTTCTCTTGTATTCTTCATTATCAAGTACTTCTGTTTTATTCTTATTCATTTTTATTATCTTCTATGAAAACTATTAACTCTTTTGGTTGAGACACTTGGATGAAAATAGATAACTGACCCTGGATGCATGAAGCCGGGAAACATTTCTCCTAAGTTAGAGACTGGCCATCTCTCCTCCGTTCAAGGTATCTAGTATACCTTCTAAGGTTTGAGAGGGTATCACCTCTCCTACATTTGGGTAAACGCCTATAGTGCACGACCCCCGCCTATAGCGCACGTCCCACATATTGGACCCAGGATTATGGGATCGACGTGTGTTAACAGCATGGGCGACAACCTCATGATTCATGGACATATAGGGGTTTCTCAAGGTTTTTGGAGTTGTCACATCAACATAAGACACACGAGGCAATACCCTAGTTCGACGGTTCGGCTCAAGGTAGACCCTAGAATTCGCCAGTACGGCACCGGGCACGACCCCAGTTTGCCGGATTGGCATCGGGTCTAACCCCAGGATTTTTGGGCTTGACCCTAGGATTTTTGGGCTTGATCCCAGAATTTTTGGGTTTGACCCTAGTACGATTGGATCTAGCTCCAAGATTTATAGGTTTAATCTCGGATGTTAAAATTTTTCCTGAAATGTGCAGGACCTATCTAAGTGATCATGGCCTAGGATGGCATGGCAATGCCAAATCCTAGGATTTCGATGTCGGTTGAGAAACAACTAAGGTTGTCACGAAGCAGAATTACTTTAAAGACAGCAGAAATTATTTGTTTGCACTCAGGGTTTATCCCAGGATATATAAGGCATGGATTAAGTTTCTTGATGTTTTTATCACATTTGTGTATTTGTAAAGGGTAGCCACCCCTTGTTCGGAGCAAACTGTCCAACCACCTCAGGGTGGCTTAAAGTTAAAACCACAGGTACTAGACCCGTGGGTAAAGCATAGTAGCACCGGGAATCTAACCTCTGGCAAGTCATTACAAAAGAAAATGTTTAAACAAGCTTCACAAAAACAAGAGAAAGATAAAGGACCACGGGCTATTAAACGTTCAGCAGCCCCTGCATCCTTTCCTTGGCTTCTTCTTCACCAGCTCCTTCCTTGGCTGCATCACCCTGGTCCCCGGTATCCTGGGTCTTCACCTGGTCCACCTCCATTTCGCTGTCGCCACCAGCTGCAACCAGGGCAGAGCACCGTACATTTAGGGCCTCCTCCAAGTCAAAGCCCTCAGGAATGGTTCCTCCCAGCTCCTTCAGCTTCTTCAGCCACAGACAGTGGTTCCACCTAGGATTCACCAGATTCAGGTCCCTAGCCTCCTTCACCATCTTGAGCCTGGCCTACAGTAGAGATACAAGGGCCGAGACCTTGGTTGTTTCGACTACCTCATCCATGGCAGCCTAGTGGTCCCTCCTTGCCTGAACAGCCTTCTTCTCGTTTTCAGCAATGAGCTTCACAGTTTTTTCGTGGAGAAGCTTGGCCTTGGTGGTCTCCTTGTTATCCTGGACAACCTTTGCCTTGGCTAGGTCTTTAGCATCTGCCGCTCGCTTCTTAGCGGCCGCCAGAAGATCCAGAATGTGGGAGGTGGCCTGAAACAAAAATGAAATCTAGGGGTCAGGGTCAATTTTAGAGAACAGGTTTCTTTGAAGGTTGGATGGTAATCACCTGATGAACAAGGGACTCACTCTCCGTAGCTGAGAGGTCCGAGATGGCACTGGGGGCAGCAGAAGTGGTAGTAGCAGCACTTGACCCCCGGGTTTTTCTTTTGGTCCTGGAGGCCCTAGATGGAGGGATCCTGGTGAGTGGGGTGGGTTCGGTCTTGACGAATCTAAGGACCAGGATGTCATTCTCGATACCGGCTCCAGAGCTCAAGACATCATCCATATCTTCAAGGTTGAATTTGGGGGAAACGACTGAAAAAGAAACCCTGAATGTCAAAGCACAGTCATCTATAAACAAATAAATAAAATTCAGGGGCACTTACAGCTTGACATGCTGGGAGTGTGATAGGAGGCAGCAGAGATCTCGTCGCAACGAAAAGAACGCTCAGACTCAGGAATTAATGCTCATAAACTTCTCCAAATTAGCTTCAGTTTCCTACTCCTCAAGACCAATCTCTAATAAGCTAGGCACTGCATAGGCAAACATTCAAGGTCAGTAAATTTATAAATATATGTTCTAACCCTAAATTTCTATGATAGGTCTTCCTACCCTTAACAATCCACCTATGAGGAAGACGATGACCCCCGGGATACTTGATCGCTTCACAAAGAAGAACCACCCTCTCCATCCTTCTCTCTGAGTGACGCCGGATACTAGGTGCAGGTCTTTGGTGAGAGATTTGAACAGAAAACGGGTTGAGTCATGGGATTTCATCTCATAAACTGTTAAACCCTTGTGTTCTCCTATCAATTTGTTTACAAAGAAAATTCCTAGGGATGTTGCTGATTATATGGTTCTGTTTTGGTCAAAAATTACTAAGAAAAATTAAGTAACAAAATAAGTTTGTGAGGTATGGTGCCCTGAATGTAAGATGCTGAAAATTAAATCAGTTTGTCGAAATTCAAGGTTTAGTTTGTATGAATGGAAACACAAGTGAACACTTCCTGGATGCAACTACGAACAACGAGATTTGAAAGGGGGAAAAGCCCTTAATCCTTGAATGTCTTCAAGGATCGCCAACATCAAAAACCCCTTCGGCAACGATAACACACGTTGCCTCTTTATTACCAAATGAAATAATCCGAGTACAATTGATTGCGGCTTGATTGCTAAGTGGTAGTGTGAATACATGTGATCGAGAGAGTGAGTAAAATAAAGCCTACGTCGCGTTTAAATAGATTGAAAATCCTAACTAATATTCTGAGATTTTAGGGATCTTCTTCCAACGAACTCTTGGCCGTTGCTTTGAGTGAGTTAGGCGGCGATTCTTCATTCTGCACGTGTTTCTCACTTTCACTGAGTCTCCTTAACCGTTATTTAATCTTCTACACCTGGCTTATTGATCAAACAAAGTCAAGAACAAACTGTTAGCGTCAATGCCCTAGCATGCTGGGTTACTATACATGCTGGGGTTAAACTATATAAATACGCAGTCCCTGGATGTACAACATCCTGGGGTATAATGAACAATAATCTAGGGTACCGATCGGCTATATGTACAACCCATGGATGTCTGACATTCAGGGGCTTGAACCTTTAAAAGAACATTAGTAAAATTATTAGTGCGAAATCCAGGGTACAACAGTTTCGGCCTATAACTAATAAAGAAATCAAGGAAGCTATCATTGATATAGATGATGATAAAGCTCCAGGCCCTGATGGGTTCTCTGCTTAGTTTTTCAAAAACTCTTGGTCTATTATTGGTGGTGAAGTTTTTCAGGCTATCCAGGAGTTCTTTGAGAATGGAAAGCTCTTAACTGAAATTAATGCTACAATCATATCCCTTGTTCCTAAGTGCCAGAATCCTTCTGTGGTTGCTGATTATAGGCCAATTGCTTGCTGTAATGTCTTGTATAAAGGCATTACCAATGTGGAGCAATAATCAATCTGCTTTTGTTCCTGGAAGACAAATTTATGATAATGTGCTGCTAACTCAGGAGTTAATGCGGAATTATCATAGGAAGAGTGGGGCTAGAAGGCTTGCAGTGAAGATTGACCTACAAAAATCTTATGACACTCTTAATCACAATTTTCTTGAAGAGTGTCTGGTTCACTTTGGTTATCATCCTTGTATGGTAGCTTGGATTATGGAGTGTCTTAGGTCTGCATGTTACTCCATCAATATTAATGGGGATAGTCATGGATTCGTCAAAGGCCTAAGGGGGCTGAGGCAACGGGGGTCCTATGTCTCCTTACTTGTTTACCTTGGTGATGGAAGTTTTGTCTCTTTTGATAAAAAGGAAAATTAGTGAAACTGATGTTTTTAAGTACCACTGGAAATGTTCAAAACTTGGTATTACAAACCTTTATTTTGCTGATGATCTTCTGGTGTTTATGAATGCGGATTGTGAGTCTGTGAAGGTGATTAAAAGTGCTCTGGAGGAGTTTAGTGATACTTCTGGGCTACTTCCTAACATGAACAAAAGTACCATGTACTTTGGTAATGTCATTTCCAGTGTGAAAGCTAAAATTATGGATATATTACCCTTTAAAGTTGGTTGTCTTCCTGTCCGATATTTGGGTCTCCCTCTTCTTGCTAAAAGACTTTACTCCAAAGATTGTGCCAGTCTAATTGATAAAGTGAAGAAAAGAGTAAATGACTAGAAGAATCAGTCGTTATCCTTTGCTGGAGACTGCAACTAATCAAGTCTGTGTTATCCTCTATGCAAATTTTTTGGGCTTCTGTGTTTTTACTCCCTATTACTGTTATTGAAGATATTGAGAGGGTAATGAATAAATTTTTATGGACACAAACTGATTGTTGTAAAGGAAAGGTTAGGGTGAGCTGGGATGAGGTTTGTCTTCCTAAAACTCAAGGAGGATTGGGAATAAAATCTTTGAGAGTTAGAAACATGGCCTTAGTTTCTAAATTAGTTTGGAATATTGTCAATGGGAAGAACAATATTTGGACTATGTGGATTTATACCCATAGATTGAAGAATATATGCTTTTGGGGATTTCCTGATAAGAAAGATAAATGCTGGAGTTGGAGGAACATTATGAGGTGTAAGGATGTTGTATGGCCTCATTGTCACACCCAAGTTGGGAATGGGGAAAAGACTTTTGTGTGGTTTGACATGTGGCATCCTTATAGTCCCTTGTGTGCTTTTATCAGTAGTAGGGAAAGAAGCAGGGTTGGATTCAGGGGTGATGCAAAAATCAAAGATGTTGTTGTTAATGGGAGTTGGGGATGGCCTGAGGAATGGAAGGATAAAATTCTTATTTTATTTGAAGCTGAACCTCCTGATTTAATGATAAGTAATGCTGATAAAATTATGTGGAGATCTAATGATGGGAACTTGGGAGATTTCACTACAAAAAGAGCTTTTAATGATTTATGTGTTCACAAGCCGGATGTGTCCTGGGCATCCGTGGTGTGGTTTAGCCAGAGCATTCCTAGGCATAGTTTTATTTTATGGATGGCTTGTAAGGGTAGATTGCTCACTCAAGACAGGTTGCAAAAGTGTGATTAAGAAATGAATCTGGTGTGTTTTGTGTAATAATCAGAAGGACAGTCATAGCCATTTGTTTTTTGAGTGTGACTATTCTCAGCATATCTAGAATAGGTTGAAAAAGAACGCACTTCTTGATAATTGTTATACCCTGAATTTTTGTTCAAATTCTTACTAATGATCTTCGACATGTTAAGACCCCTGGATGTCGAACATACAGGGAATGCGTTTTCGGTAACTTAACCCAGGATGTCTGTTTATAATTTACTTAATTATTATCCCAGGATGTAATGCACTCTGAATCTGTTTATTATTTAATCCCAGCATGAACGGGTACCCTGCATGCTAGGAAAGCTTTACTAATCTTTCTCTTTGATTCCGTGTGTCCAAGCCAGGAACAGAAGGGAAGATAACGGTCATATAGACCTGGTCAAGGTCAGAAGCACGTGTGGAAAAGGAGACCCGCCGTTAAACTCGGTCAAATAACGGCCGAAAGAAGATCCCAGGAATCTCGGGATGCTAGTTAGGTTTCCTATGTATTTATATGCGGCATAGGACTTAGTTTTTTCATTCTCTCGATCACCTGTATTCACACTACCATATAGCAATCAAGCCGCAAACACTTGTACTTGGAATATTTTACTTAGCAGTAAATAGGCAACGTGTGTTATCGTTGCCGAAGGGGTTTTTTATGCCCGCAATCCTTGAATACATTCAAGGATTAAGTGCTTTTCCCCCTTTCAAATCTCGTTGTTCTTAGTTGCATTCAGGGAAGTATTCACTTGTGTTTCCATTCATATAAACTAAAACTTGAATTTCAACAAACTAATCTGATTTTTAGTATCCTACATCCAGGGCACCTTACCTCACAAACAAATTTGGTTACCTAATTTAGCTTCATAATTGTTAATCAAAATAATTTGGCGCCCACCGTGGGGCAATTGGTGTCAATATTTTTCTAAACTCTTGCTAGATTTATTCTCAACTTGATCTTATCGAAAATCTATCAAAAAATGGCAACATAACCAAGTACCTCGAATGCAACTACCCCTGCAAGCACTTCTACTACTACTAGCACTGCTCTTCCTCCACCACTGCCACGGGTCACCACGTCAACAACCACTACCGTGAACCGCAATACCAGTAGGGCCACCAATCAGGGTGTCATGGGCATAGGACGTAGTGGAGAAATTCCACTAATGGTCTCCAACGATGAACTCCTTACCATGTTCTTAAAAGTACAAAAATATATGGAACAACAACAGAAAGTGAATGAGGACATGTTTGGAGAGGTAGCTAAGCTGAGATCAGAGATGAACAGGGTAGTTCATACACCCGTATCTCTTATTCAGGCCAGAAGGCTGAAATACGGCAGTCCTAGGAATGGATCAAGTCTAGCAGATGACATTCAAATCATTGATCCGAGGCCTACATATGCTGCTGCTCATACTACCTTGTCTGACAGGCCCAGGATATCTACATTCGGGGATTCTGCCTCGAATCCTGGGGGCACCACTACCCAGGATACTGGTAACATCCTTGGAACCCCTAACCTTAATGCTCATACTAATGAAACTGTGCAGGATACAGGCTTAAGCCCGGAAGTGGTGAAGGAACTCAAAAAACTGAAGGAGATGATCTCGAGTATTCCTAGGGTGGTCCAGCCTATCCCTGAAGTAGCACCATCCAGCCATCGACTTTCGAGGTTCACTTCCCCTATATGTGATGTGGAGATACCAAATAGGTTTCAGACTCCCAGTATGAAACTGTACGATGGCACGACTGATCCGGAGGAACACGTGGCTTAGTATATGGAAAGAATGGAGGTAATCTACATGCCCCCTGATATCAAGGAGGCATGCTTGTGTAAGGGCTTTGGGTCAACACTAACAGGTTCAGCCTTAAAATGGCTGCTAAGTATTCCGCCCTATTCTATCCCATCCTTTTCTCAATAACCAATTTTCTTGTAGTCGCAGTTTTGAAAAACTGACGAGTGATCTTTACAGGGTTACCCAAAATGCTAACGAGCCTATTAGGGATTATGTAAACAGGTTCGGCAAGGAGACCCTGGATATTCCCAACATGGATATGGCTACGGTTGTCCAAGCATTCAAGATGGGTCTCAAGAAGGATTCGCCCTTCTATCAAGATTTTGTAATGAATCCCTGTCACAGGCTTGATGAAGTAAGGCATAGGGCCCTGCGATTCATCAGGCTTGAAGAGGATAGGAAAATACAGGAAAAAGATGACGTTGTCCCAGGATACGGCTCTTCCAACAGGAAATCAGAACCGGCACATCCAAGGTCCCAGAGGCCTAAACCCTATTCCAAACCCGATAATCCAAGGGTTAATATGGTCGATCAGGTTGAAGACGAGGATGATGAAGAGTATCCTACTTTCAATGAGTTTTGTTTTGCTACTGATATTTCAGGTGTGATTAACGCTATGCAGGACCTGGGGGACAAAGCAAGGTGGCCCAGAAAGACAGACAAACAAGCATCCTGGAAAGATAAATCCAAGTGGTGCGCATACCATGAGGACTTTGGCCATGTAACCGAGGATTGCATAGCTATGCAGAAGGAAATCAGTTATTTACTAAGTAAAGGCTTCCTTAAGGAACTCCTAGGAAGGAAGAAAGACAAATCCAATGGCGCTGATCAGTCTGTGAAATATAGGGGATTGACCAGACCCAGGATGTAGACAGATCACGCGGGCATCCGGAACGGGTAGCGTCTCCATCCCCGGATGCATAGGTAATTTATTTTATATCTGGTGGATCTGATATATGTGGTGCTTCTTATTCTGCAGCTAAAAGGCACGCAAGGGAAACCAAATCAGACGTACCCAGGAAATCTGTCAAAGCCTCAGTACAAACAGACGTGAAGGATGTTACCTTGGTGAAGATGATAGATGCAACATCATGGACCCTCACCATGATGGGCTCGTGATCACACTCTACATAGCCAACCATTTCGTGAAGAGGATCCTAATTGACGGAGGCAATTCTGTCAATATTATTCAACTTGAAACGTTGTACAAGATGGGGATACCCCAGGATGAAGTTATCGCCAAATCCACGGTTCTCGTGGGTTTCAGTGGGGAAACGAAGAATACCCTAGGAGAAGTGAAGCTTCCAGTTTATGTTGAGGGGGTGAACTCGATACAACGCTTTTGTGTAATGAATGCTCCATCCGAATAAAACATTATCCTGGGTAGACCTTGGATTCATGACATGAAAGTTGTCCCCTCAACGTATCATCAGTGCGTCAAGCTGCCAATACCCTGGGGAGTGGTCACAATCCACAGCGACCAAAAGGAAGCGAAAGACTGCTACACCTCAGCCATGAAGATTTCAGCCAAAGCCCGGCAAGGATAGAAATTAAAGAAAAAGGCCAGGGACATCCTAGAGGCAAGGGAGCAGGATGTAAAGCAAGTAGTTCTAGACCCCTTGCATCTTGGGAAGAAGGTATCAATAGGCACTAACATCCCTGGCCCCATTAAAGAAGAACTCGTGAAATTTCTCCGGTCCAGAATCTCAACATTTGCGTGGAACACTGAAGATATGACAGGTATATCCAAAGATGTTATAACACATAAACTTGGTATTGATCTTTCTTACAGGCTAGTGCATCAAAAGTGGAGAAAGTACGCTCCCGAGAAGCATGTAATAATCCAAGAGGAGGTAGACCATCTACTGAAGAATAAGATGATCAGAGAGGTTAAGTTCCCAAGATGGTTGGCCAATGTGGTGGTAGTGTAAAAGAAAAATGGCAAATAGAGGGTCTGTGTAGATTTTACAGACCTGAACCGTGCATGCCCTAAAGACCCTTTTCCTTTACCACACATTGGCTCCATGGTGGATGCAACGGCAGGTCATGAAATGCTAACATTCATGGATGCTGTAAAACTGGGACACGATCTTACTACTGAGTGTATCAATCAATCATTATAAACATGAATGTAAATAAGAGAATTCTTATTGATCACTTGAAGATACAATGAAGACTTTCTCTAGTTTCTCTCTCTAGAACACACAGTGAAGGTGTAGAATGACTCAGAGTGTTGTAAACTGATTCTAACACAAACTATTTATACTTAGTGACAAACAGCATGCGTACCAAATGGTTCACCATCTGGTACGTGCGTACCATATGGTAAGGCGTACCATTTGGTACGTCACCAATGATATTGCCACTACAAACACACAGACTCACTCTAATCTAGATTCAATACACGAAACACATCATAGCATAGGTATATGCTCTAACAAACTCCCCCTTAACGTGTAGTGTAACTATATTCTAACTAAACTTCAGTCTTCAATCTTCAACATTGCTGCATCCGATCTTTGACTAGAAATCTTGTCAGAAATAGAGCTTGCATGGATGGATCACTCTTGAATTATCTTTGGTCTTCAAGATCCACTTGTGAAAGATACTTCAAACTCCCCCTTTCACCATGCTTGAGTCTTGACACACATAACCTGCAATTTCAGAAGACAGAAACGCGGTTTCTTTTTTCTTTTGAAAACTTAATTTAATCTTGGTGCAAAACTTCTCTTCGAGAATCCAAGATATAGATTTGAAATTTGATTTCGTATCACATGTCGATCGGTCGAAAACAAATAAGAAATAAAATCTTTTTAGCTTTTTGAAACTTTAAATCAAAACACACCGAAAATCTTTTTGATTTTTCTATGTTTATGCTAAAACACACCTAAAATCTTTTTGGACTTTTCAGATATGAAAGATAAATGCAATACAAAATCAGACACTATTTTTGTCTTTCGCGAGAAAGATCACAACTTGGGATCATATTGAACATGACATGCTGAACTACACTTCAATTTCAATTACTTCAGCACACAAGTCAAGTCGATTACTGGTATAATTTGTCCATCTTAAACTCAGGCACAATCATACTCATAACATCTGGATATGTTATTAGTAAGCGACAAAATGCTTCGGGGAGTTGAAAATAAGCATAGATCCGGAGATTCCCGAATAGGTTAACCTTTCAAACTGCTGCTGAATCAACCTGGCGAACTGAAACATCTTAGTAGCCAGAGGAAAAGAAAGCAAAAGCGATCCCCGTAGTAGCGGCGAGCAAAATGGGAGCAGCCTAAACCGTGAAAACGGGGTTGTGGGAGAGCAATACAAGCGTCGTGCTGCTAGGCGAAGCAGTAAAATGCTGCACCCTATTTGATTAGATTTGCTTTGACTAGTGTACCCCACACTATCAGACATACTCAGATATGATTTTTATATCACACTTTGTGATTTCATTTGTGATTTAATCACATAATGATTGTATTTTCATGATATAGTCAACTGTGTTCCATGCAAAAAGAAATAAGAACGTTAAATCGTCTACCTTAAGGTCGATCTTTCGATACGCAGATAAGGCCTCGGATTTAACAAAATAAGAAAATAAAACAAGTTGAAATTGTATAACTCAACAACAATCAGGTCGGTACTCCCATACACGCAAAGAAAGTCCGATGAGTTATACGAAACACCAAAGAAAATGAAGCAGAACATCAAACGAACAACAATCAGGTCGATCTTTCGATACGCAAAGAAAGTCCGATCTTTTGACAAAATAAAGAAAATCAAACAAGTTTAAATCTTTGCAAAATAAACACATGTATACACAGTGACTTCTCAATTTCTTTTTCACATATCTTTTTCTTGATATATTATGAGATATGCATCAAGATGTTGTCCACTTGGTCAAGCATTAGTATTTAGTATGTTTATCACATCTGAATACTTTCTGATTTAATGCTGAGCCTACCAAGCACATCGAACAATGATCTTATGGCTTTTTCATCTATTTTATCCATGAGTCAGACAAGTAAACCAATGTACCATCATTTCCCAATTATGTTGGATACAATTCCTCATTTTTCAATGTTTTTGTATTTTTCCTTTTTCTCCCCCTTAAAATGAAAACTCTATTTTTGAATTTTCATTTTAACAAAAAAAAAAAAAACACAAAGACACTATTTTTGGGTTTTCAATTTTCTCCCCCTAAACTACATACAAATTGCATAAAAGAAAGAAAATTGACCTTTCGACATGGATACCTTGCAGTTTTAGCTTTCAGAAAAATTGCAAATTTGAAATTGATATCACATGTAATTTAACTAAAAACAGCAGAATACTTCTCCATCAGCAACTTTTCAATCACCGATAGGTCTTCTAAAAGTACCTGCACACTGGTCAAACACATTAGTTTATAAATGACCCAAAGCGAATCGCTTCTGGTCGACCAGTATCTTGGTTTCCTTTTGAAACCACTTTAGGTTTCCAAATTTGTTGTTTTGGTAACTCAGTATCTGATGAACCAGTCACAGTCGATTGTGATGAACAACCTACAATTGGAACATTTTGAAGCTTAGAAACAAATCGTCCTTGATTTTTGAAAAATGTAGGTTATGGATATTCATCAAATACTCTGCCATATTCATCAATGAATTGCTGTTTGGCAGATTTACCAACATGTGGAACCTTTCCGCTTTTTGATGTAGAAGCAGCAGAAACCGGACAATCTTGTGCCATATGCCCCTTTTGACGACAATTATAACACAAGCGATTGTTTACATTTCGCCTTTTGGGAATCTACGAAGCTTCACAAACATTAACATCTCCAAAATGATCATAAAAGGAATCAAATACCTGATATCGATGATCATGAACCCATTTGGATGTCGGGCTCTTTGAAGTATTATTTGAATCTCCAGAAGAAAATTTAGCAGTTTGTTTCTTCTTGATCTTTGGAGCATCATCAGATTTGATAAAAACCTCAGCTATTTTCCGAGAATCCACACAGTGAAGTGGAAACTCCATATCAGAGAATATTTGATCTGAGCCTTTGAAAATCATTTGCTGTATCTGCAGCATCATCCTTCCATTTCTTCACTTCTTGAACTAATGCAGTATTTTCTTCAGATAACTTTGTAATTTTCTGTTCAAACTTCTGTTTAACACTTTGAAATTTTGATTCTTTCTCAACAACCTCTGCTTGAAAATCTGAAAACTTTTCTTTCTGAGAAGAGAATTCTTGAATTGGAGCTTCTAACTTTTGCTGTTCATTTGCCAATTCTTCTATTCTTCTTTTATTTTCCTCAATCAACAACCCATTTTCCTTTATCAATCCTTGAATCTTCTTCTCTTTCTGAGAACAAAACTCACAAACAGATTCATAGCCACTATTTTCTGAACCACTTATTTCAGATTCAGAATCAGTTACTTCTACTTCATCATCACTATGAACAACTTGAGCAATCAGAGCACGAAATGCAGACTCATCATCAAGTTCATCAGCAGCCCAATCATAATCTACATGCCAGGGTTTTGATGCAGAAGTAATAGCAGTTAAAGGAATTGGTTGAGAATCATCAGAAGTTCGTCCCCAGTTATATTGTTTATCAACTTGAGAAACTAAAGTTGTTGGAGGCTTTGATGAAGATGCATTTGTTTTTGAACATTCACGAGCAAAATGTCCAAAATTAGAACATTTGAAACATTTCGCCTTTGATTTATCTATTCCAACCTTGCCATCCGGATTTAAACTTAGATGGCCTGTCTTCTTTCTGAATCTTTTAACTCTTTGAGCTAACATCGCCAGTTGCCAATTGATATCCATTTGCTCAAGATTATCAGGATCAATCTGATCAAAATCTTCTTCAATCGGATTAGATGTTGTCAAACCACCATTCAGCAACCCATAATAAGAAGATAATAAAGCAGGAATTAATGCCAAATGTTCATCAGGTGTTTTTGCTGAAAATGAAGTCTGACTTGAATGATTTGGAATAGTGAAGTTACATCCTCTTGATGAATTTCCAGAATTTCCTGAACCATGACTAGCAACAAAAGCTGTTTGAGGTGGATTTGATGAATCAACACCAAATGATTTAGACTTCGCATTGATACTTGCAGAATTTTGACCATGATACAATTCAGGATTTTGTAATTGAGAAGTTGACTTGTTTGATGTCATCATTTCCATTTCCCTAGCATGAAGCTTTCTAGTTAAATCATGAAATGATAATTCAGAATATTCTTTGTCATGGGTAAGCAATAACACATAACTTTCCCACCTTTTCGGTAATGCTTCCATCAATTTCTCCTTCAATTCCTCCTCGGTCTTTTCAATTTTAACCACTTTCATCTCACTAATCAGATGTGAAAACCTTGAAACAAGAGCAGGAATATTTTCTTTTTCATATTGATGAAAGTTTTCAAATTCCTTGTTCAACACTTTTCGTCTACTCTTCTTGTATTGGTCATTGCCTTCACATCGAGCAGATAAAGCATCCCACAATTGTTTAGCTTTCTTGCAAGTGCTGAATTGATGCAACATCTCAGTAGGTAAAGCCATGGTAAGATAACCATAAACTTTTTGTTCAAGCTCATAACTTTTTCTTTCATCCTTATCAAAATCTTGAATTTCTTTATACTCTCCATCTTCAGTTGGACGTACATACAACGTTCAAATCAGAATCCACAAATCAATATCATTTGTGCTGATGTATGCTGAAAAACGTTGCTTCCAATTTTCATAATCTTCCAACTTTAACAGCTTAGGAACTTTCTGACTTGTTCCTATTTCATTATCAAAATTGAGCATAGCTTATACCGTGCTTTGCAAAGCCGCAAACGCTTGAAAATCAGACAATTTTCACTGAAAATGATACTTCAAAAACTTCGAACTCAAAAACGAAGATGTTAGAACTTGATTTTGAAAATCAACTTTGAACGAACAATGTAGAGGTCGTCGAGACGATCGATTTGAGTACTTATGGCTTTCGTAGTGATTTCCGATGCAAAAGTTATGACACTTTTAAGAAACTGCCAGCGGACCAGATTCAGCGGACCAGATTTCAGCGGACCAGATTTGGTACGGCGGACCAAAATGGTACGGCGGACCAAAAAATAACTGCCACGGACCAACGGCGGACCAGCGGCGTACCAGCGGCGGACCAGATTATCTTGATGCGGACCAGAAATGTACCACGCTGATTTTGATGGATTTTCACGAATTTTGACAATTTGGACTTGAATTTGCTTCAGAGAGGTGCGAAAACTCACTAGGAACACTCATAGATCATTTTTTACCTCGGAAACACTCGGAATTGGAAGAATTTTATGAAAAATGAAGAAAACCCACACTTTCTCACTCTAAAAATCCGAAAATTGATCAAAAACACAACAGTAGAGCAACCAAATGCTCTGATACCACTTTGTAAAACCGAGACACGATCTTACTACTGCGTGTATCAATCAATCATAGTAAACACAAATGTAAATAAGAGAATTCTTATTGATCACTTGAAGATACAATGAAGACTCTCTCTAGTTTCTCTCTCTAGAACACACAATGAAGGTGTAGAATGACTCAGAGTGTTGTAAACTCATTCTAACACAAACTATTTATACTTAGTGACAAACAGCCTGCGTACCAAATGGTTCACCATCTGGTACGTGCGTATCATATGGTACGGCGTACCATTTGGTACGGCACCAATGATATTGCCACTACAAACACAAAGACTCACTCTAATCTAGATACAATACACGAGACACATCATAGCATAGGTATATGCTCTAACAGATGTCACCTCTGGATTTCAACAAATTCAAATGGAACCTAGTGATCAAGAGGATACAGCCTTCATCACACCAACTGGTATTTATTGTTATATTGTTATGCCTTTTGGATTGAAAAATGCAGGGGCAACCTACCAAAGATTGGTGAATATGATGTTCAAAGAAAAGCTAGGAGAGACTATGGAGGTATACATAGATGACATGGTGGTAAAGTCCCTGGATGTCAGCACCCATGTCCAGGATGTTAAAGAATATTTTGACATCTTATACAAGTACAATATGAAGCTGAACCCAGAAAAATGTCATTTTGGAGTGGGTGCTGGCAAATTCCTGAGTTAGATGGTGACCAAAAGAGGAATCGAAGCTAGCAGAGAACAAATTCGTGCCATAATGAACCTGAAGTCGCCAGAGTCAACTAAGGATGTACAAAGGCTGACATTTCGTGTTCCAGCCCTGAATAGATTCATTTCCAAATCCTCGGAGAGGTGTCGAGATTTTTATGATATTCTGAGGAAAAATAAAAAGTTTGAATGGACGTCCCAACATGAACAAGCCTTCCAGGATTTGAAAACTTATTTATCCTTGGCACCCCTTCTAATGAAGCCGAATCCAGGGGAGCCTTTATCATTATACCTTGCAGTCTCAAGGAACACGGTAAGCGCGGTCCTAACCAAGGATGCGGAAGGTCAACAGCACCCAGTATATTATGTAAGTAAAAGTCTTCTTGATGTTGAATCCAGGTACTCGCATTTAGAGAAACTTATATTAGCCCTATGTATGGCCTCTACTAAACTTAGACACTATTTTGAAACTCATACTATACACGTGAAATCTAATTATCCTATAAAGTTTGTCTTAAGGAAACCTGAGATGTCAGGAAGGATGGCAAAATGGTCTCTGAAGTTGAGTGCTTATAACCTGGTATATGAAGCAAGAACAACCATAAAATCACAAGCTCTAGCTGAGTTTGTGGCTGATTTCAGTAACGATATCCAAGACGAAGCGGACCAAGAATTCCAGAGTCTATAGCAAGAAGAATTCTCAGGATATTGGACCCTTTTCACAGATAGGGCCTCCAATGTCAGGGGGACATGCCTTGGAATCATACTAAAATCGCCACAGGGGGACATGATACCCCAGGCTGTTAGGTGTGTCTTCTACGCAACCAATAATGAAGCGGAGTATGAAGCCCCGATTTCTGGCCTACAATTAACTCTACATCTTGGGATCCAGAACATCCAGGTATACGTCAATTCCCTACTTTTAGCTAACCACTTTAATGGAACTTATGCAGTGAAAGGGGAGAAACTGGCCAAGTACCTATAAGTCGTGAAAGCCATATCCCAGGATTTTCAAATTTTTGACATTCAGCAAGTACCCAGGGATGAAAATGCTGAAGCGGATGCACTAGCAAACCTGGGGTCGGCATTCAAAGCAATGGAAGATACACGTATCCCCATAATCCACATACTAAGTCCAACAATAAATTAACAAGAGAACTTGGAAGACATTGATCCTGGGGGCATGGTTTTTGCATCCAATACCCAGAATGCACAGTGTCCTGATACCCAGGATGCACAGCGTCCTAAGTCCCAGGATACCTCGTCATCCTGGACCAGACCTATCGTAGAATACCTACAAAACGGCTCCATCCCAAAAGAAGAAAAAGATATCAGAGCATTCAGAACCAGAATGACCATGTACCTTCTCATTAAAGGTGAATTATATAGAAAATCTGGTGCAGGAACATACCTAAGATGCTTGGAGAATAAAGAAGCTCAGGAAGTACTCAAAGATATCCATGAAGGCGACTGTGGAAACCACACAGGGGCAGGTATCTAATGTCTAAAATCTTATGAACAGGTTACTTCTGGCCATCCTTGAGAAAAGATGCCAAGGATTTTGCCCTTAAATGTGATGCTTGCCAGAGACACGCCAACATTCCCTATCAACCTGCCGAACCCTTGCATCCTATCCCTGCATCCTGGCTCTTTATGAAATGGGGAATGGACATTGTGGGAAAGCTACCCAAGGCCCCAGGAGGCAAATTGTTCATGTTAGCTATGAATGGTTACTTCTCGAAGTGGATAGAGGCCGAAGCATATATACAAGTCAGGGATAAGGAAGTTATTTCATTCATCAAGAGGACTATCATAACTAGATTCGGCATACCCTCTGAAATAGTGTGTAATAATGGGTCTCAATTCATTGGCAAGAGGACTACTGGATTCTGTGAAAGTTGGGGAATAAAGATGATAACTTCTACACCAGTGCATCCTCAGGCTAATGGTCAGGCGGAGTGTAGTAACAAGATTATCATCAACACTTTGAAGAAAAGACTCAAGGAGATGAAGGGAAAATAAGCAGAGGAACTACCATTAGCATTGTGGGCTGATAGAACCACATCTAAGAATGATACAGCACAAACCCCTTTTTCCTTGGTTTTCGGTACGGAAGCAGTCATTCCAACGGAAATGGTTATCCCAACATTCAGGATCATCAGGCAGACCCAGGATGCAAAAAATGACTCCCTGGCTGACGATCTTGACACCGTGGATGAACTACGAGAACAAGCTGCTTGGAGAATGGCTGCGTATCAACAAAGAATATCTAAAACCTACAACAAACATGTAAGAATCAGAAGGTTCGGGGTAGGAGACTTGGTTTTAAGGAAGGCATTCAAAAACACAACAAATCCAGGGGATAGTAAGTTGGCTCCCAAATGGGAAGGCCCCTACTTAATCGACTCAGAGGCAGATAAAGGGGTATATTGGCTTGCCAACATGGACGGTGAGTTACTACCAAGACCGTGGAATGCAATCCATTTGAAAGCTTATTTCATGTAAGTATAGTACCCAGGATGCTGCACGTCAGGTATGTTTCCTAACTAATGAATTGATCGAGGTATTTCTCTTATAATTTTTATTGTTATCAAATGCTTTTGCTATATTCTTACTTAACCTGTTTTATCATTTCCCATGAAAATTACTAACTACTTTGGTTGAGATACTTGGATGAAAACAGATAGCTAACTCTGGATGCATGAAGCCAGGGATGTGTTTCTGTTAAGTTAGAGACTGGCCATCTCTCCTCCGTTCAAGGTATCTATAAGGTTTGAGAGGATATCACCTCTCCTACGTTTGGGTAATCGCTTGTAGCGCACGACCCCCGCCTATAGCGCATGTCAACCCACATATTGGACCCAGGATTATGGGATCGACCTGTGTTGACAGCATGGGCAACAACCTCATGACTTATGGACATATGAGGGTTTCTTAAGGTTTTTGGTGTTTTCACACCAACATAAGACACACGAGGCAATACCCTAGTTCGCCGGTTCGGCTCGAGGTGGACCCTAGAATTCGCCAGTACGGCACCGGGCATGACCCCAGTTCGCCGGATCGGCACCGAGTTTAACCCCAGGATTTTTGGGCTTTACCCCAGGATTTTTGGGCTTAACCCTAGGATTTTTGGTTTCGACCCCAGGATTTTTGGGTTTGATCCCAATTGTTAAAATTTGTTCCTAAAAAAATGTAGGGTCTCCCTGAATGATCATACCCTAGGATGGCACGGCAGTGCCAAATCCTAGGATTTCGGTGTCGATTAAGCAACATTTTAGGTTGTCGCTGAGCAATCAAAAGCGGAATTGCACCAAGGTCAGAAGAAATTATTTGCTTGCACAAGAAAGAGTTTAGCATTCAGGGTGTAAGGACCGATTTTCACTACAAGAATGTCGATCGTGAGCAAGAATGAAGATCGGATTCGAAAACCACGAGAGACGATGAAGATGGAGATGAATCTAGGAAATCATACAAGAAAGATGATGAACTAGTCAAAATGATTTCATTTAATTGAATGATTAGTTACAAGAAATCATGACAACAATCTCTCTCTAGAAATCCATGACTCACTCTCTCTCTCTAGAATGGAAGCTCACACCACTCTACAAGATTTCCTCATCTCCACACTCAGAGACTCTTCTTGTAATGGGGCACCCTCACTATATATATATAGTGATGGTGACTAACAAGTGAAAAACATAATAACTGAACAAATTACAAATAAAGAAAATAAACATAAAATATTAATTAAATCAAAGTCGATTTAATTAATCCGAAGCTTGACTCGCTCGAACCGATCTTCCGTTGACTTTTACGTTGATCGTTGACCCGAACGGTTGACTTTTCCAGAAAACGGTCTTCGGTCCAATCTGCAAGCCTCGAGCATCACAACCCGCGTCTCTGAATCAATTCACATGGATTCTTCAGTCGAATGCTTCGATAAACAGATTTGATGGCGTCAGTCAAATAGATTTTAGTTCCAACATATTCCCCCTTGACTGATGCTTTCAAATCTATTCAACTGCTGAAGAACCGCTTTGTCATACATCTTCAATGAGTAACTGATAAACCCGATACTTTATAATGTAGAAGTTCCCCCTCTGAATAAGCTTCTTCTGTTCTCATTGCTCCAGTTGAGAGACAAGTGCTGCAGTTCACTGCTTCAAACGGTCGGGTATAATACTGAGAAAATGTTGAACATCGGAGTCAAAACCGCAACAAACCGAATCGAATAAACCTGTCAAACACTGAAAATGCTCCAACTTCTGATAATTGACCCGATAATCCATTTCCATGATAATTTCCCCTTTTCTCTAGATCCCTCTGAAAAACATCCGATGCGAAAGCAAAAAATCAGATGCAGAGAGTCAAACCGTCGCGATCGGTTGCCTAGAGAAACCAGATAAACAATCTTGAAATCGGACAATCTTGCGAAAAAAAGCCGGATGCTGACAGCTGTCAATATTCCGCGTGACTGAGGTTGGATGCAAAAATAAACATAAGTTTCAAATCTGTGAAAATCTGAGATCCCGAGCGAAAATAATCATAACCGGAGTCTTCGTAATTTTGGATTCTGAAAATCGAGCTCGGAAAAATATTCCGTGAAGATATCTGAGTCAAACGGTGCAATCTGGAAAAAATCTGAGCAAAACCGTCAATTTTCTTCAGGAAACGGCTTCTCGAGAAATTTAACGGATACATTTCAATAATTTAACTGAGATTCCAGTTAATCCGATTAGCTGACATCAACACTGCATTTGCTAAAAATAAATCGTGAGAGACATAACGGAAAAAGCTGCATAATTAACCGGATAGAAAAGCTGACCCGTCAGTGGTCGATAGCAAACGTGCACGAGACGTCAATAAACGAGAACCCCAATATATAAAATGGAATAAATCCGAGACTAAAAATAATTTCCGCAATTCCGTTAGGCGTCATCTCGTTAATCTTGTAAAAAAACCGACAAGAAAAACCTCGTATTTAACGAAATAATGTAGAAAATTATTAGTCTTTAAATCTCCATAGAAGAAAACCATAATCCTTGAATTATACACTCCACCAATCAGATTTTAGCTGAGATAGACCGAAATCCGTGTGATTAAAAACAACCAATCAGGATGGAGAGTAGAATCGATCCTACGACACAAAACAAAGCAGATCTACGGTTTGGAAAGGGTGTTCGTGTAAAGTGTGGCTCAGCCAATCAGGGAATGGCAGCGAGAGAAGAAACAACGGATCTGTTGCTTTTTGTGGGGTCCACATGCATCCAATCAGCCAATCACAGGCCAACAACGCATGCTCCTCAACATATTTCTTCTTTCAGAAACCTGGTCCACGCGCTAACTTTCAACGGATTCCACATTCAGTTGGGTCCACAGCTTCCTTTCCCTCCAATCAGCTTGAGACAGCAGAAAGAACATTCAAATGGCTCTATTATCCAGCGGGACCCATGCGTCTTTTCTGCCCAATTGAAATTCGACAAGCATAAGGTTGACCAGGTCAGAGCATTCATAGTAGGTTCTCCATCCCCATCTCTATAATTTATATTTTTATTATTACTTTTTCTCTTTCTTACACTCTCAACCATAATTAAATAATATTTTTTATACCTTTATCATTACTTTTTATCACTCTTCTAATCCTCAAATTATAGAAAATCACCATGTTTTTTTGTCAAATATGCAGATTTTCTAAACTTTTTCTCTCTCCTCTACTCACAACCACTCACAACCAAACCTCAAATTTTGCAGATTTACACTCACATATTTTTTAGAGAACCTACCGTGAATGCTCTCATATCCACAAAGAAGAGAGAGAATGTCAGCGAGCATTCCCATGCAACCAGTAAGCCAGCGCCACGTGTCTTTCTTCCTCTCCAAACCTGCGAAACCCTAAATATGACCGGAGAATATCATCGGAAAAACGTACGCACCGGAAAAGCGTAAAAACGCTATAACTCAGTCAAAACTCAACCATTTTTGACGAAATTAAGTTCGTTGAGTCCCTAATTCGATCCTCTATCCATCTGTACGAACAGAATCCTCTGAAACAGTTTCGAACGAAAACCCAGAAAACAAGTCCGCTAACCATGTCGGATTTTCGCTAAACGGTAGAGAAGTTCGCTAGGGACTGAAGTTCGCTAAAGCAAAGTGAAGTTCGCTAAGCAGAACTTCAAGTTCGCTAGAAAACTCAAGAAGTTCGCTAAAGCATGATGAAGTTTGCTAAAGAGAAAAAAAGTTCGCTAAGAACAGTGGAAGTTCGCTAAGACAAACTTCATAACTTCAAGAACATGAACACAATTTGGAAAAAAGATGAACATAAGAAACCCTTACTTGGTGAACTTAAATCTGCCCAGAAACGATAGGAAACCCCGTTATGATGCACGAAATGTGAAGCTAAACCATTCACGAAAATGTTGTGGCCACCAACACTCCATAAACAGTAGCAAATCGGATCAAATCAGTCTCCAAATTATGGAAATCTTCAAAAACATGAAGAACACCATGAAACATGCACTAGTGTGTGTTTTTTCCAGATCTACCCAAACGGTTGATATTCAGATGAAATGAATGCTTCCAATGGATCCGGAACACGTTTTCCACTGAGAATCATACCTCACTTCATCCAAATCCATGAAGAAAAAGATAGAACACTCAGAATCAAACTCAAATTTTCAAAAAACACCTAAAACGGGAAAACTCTAACAACTTTGAAAAACAGCTCGGATCTTTAATTTTCTCACTGATTTGAACATATAGAAGATAAACAATCATCAAGATAGACTCCATGAACAATCACCTAACATCTAACAACATCAGATCTGTCCAGAATCCATCAATAATGAAAAGTTAGAAAAAGTATCCAAAATGGGTTTTCTCACCTTCACTCAATTCAAGCTCAAAATCAAGATTCGAGCTCAATTCAAGCTCAAAAATTAGAAAAAGTCTCCAAAATGGGTTTTCTCATATTCATGGTGAGATGAAATCTGATTGGTACCTTGCTCTGATATCATTTGTAAGGACCGATTTTCACTACAAGAATCTCGATCGTGAGCAAGAATGAAGATCGGATTTGAAAACCACGAGAGACGATGAAGATGGAGATGAATCTAGGAAATCATAAAAGAAAGATGATGAACTAGTCAAAATGATTTCATTTAATTGAATGATTAGTTACAAGAAATCATGACAACAATCTCTCTCTAGAAATCCATGACTCACTCTCTCTCTCTAGAATGGAAGCTCACACCACTCTACAAGATTTCCTCATCTCTACACTCAGACACTCTTCTTGTAATGGGGCACCCTCACTATATATATAGTGAGGGTGACTAACAAGTGAAAAACATAATAACTGAACAAATTACAAATAAAGCAAATAAACATAAAATATTAATTAAATCAAATTTGATTTAATTAATCCGAAGCTTGACTCGCTCGAACCGATCTTCCATTGACTTTTACGTTGACCGTTGACCCGAACGGTTGACTTTTCCAGAAAACGGTCTTTGGTCCAATCTGCAAGCCTCGAGCATCACAACCCGCGTCTCTGAATCAATTCACATGGATTCTTCAGTCGAATGCTTCGGTAAACAGATTTGATGGCGTCAGTCACATAGATTTTAGTTCCAACACAGGGTCTATCCTAGGATGTAGAAGGTATGGGTTAATTGCTTAACATTCTTATCGTACTTATGTATTTGTTTGTGCAGAAATTTTAAAGATATCATGCAAGAATATAGTTTATAAGCAGATATATATAAAAAGAAACCACCCCTTGGTTGGAACAAAGTGCCCAACCACCTCAGGGTGGCTTCAAGTCAAAACCACAGGTGATGAACCCGTGGGTGGAGCATTGTAACACCGGGAATCAAACCTCCGGAAACCAAACAAAAGACATTGTTTAAAGGAAACAACTTCATGATAAACAAAGAAAGAGATAAAAGACCGTGGATTATTGAACAGTATCCACGGCTGCCGCATCATCGGCGCCTTCACCTCCTTTTTCATGGCTTCATCACCAGCACCCTTCTCGTCCTCATCATCCTCGGCCATCGGCTGTCCTTCTCTAGTCCCAGATCCGGATACGCCAGCAAGCAGGGTCGTCTCAGCACCCTGGGCCTCAGCAGTCTCGTACCCTTGGGGAACTGAACCACCCAGGGCGCGTAACTGCTTGAGCCATAAAGGCACAGTCCAGTTGACGCAGGTGTGACCCTCATTCTTGGCTTCTTTGGCGATCTTCAGTTTGGTCTGCAACAACGAGATCATGGCCGAGTGCCTGGACGTCTCCACGTAGTCCTTCAGGGTCTTCTCATACTGGTTTTGGGTTTCCACTATTTTCTTCTCGTTTTCGAGCAGCAGCTTCTGAACCTTGTCATGCTGGGCCTTGGCCCTGGATGTTTCTTTGTTAGCCTGGGCGACACTGGATTTAAGGGTATCAGATTCCGTGGCGCGCTTCTCGGCGGCCTCGAGCAGCTCCAGAAGATGGCAGTTAGCCTGCGAAAGGGTAAATGCAGGATAGAAGTTAATTTCGTACCAGACTATGAAATGCGAGAAAAGCGGAGACAACCAGGGGTACCTGATGGGAGAAAACCTTAGCATGTTGCACAAGTTCCTGGGGAGACATCTTAGCCACGGGGTGTTGGACAGTAGTGGTGCTGGATCCTCGAGTCTTCCTCTTCATACCTGTTGCCTTGGATCTGACAGCCTTAGATGCTGGAGTAGGCTCGGCCTTGACGGTGCTCAGTATTACAAGATCCTGGTCGTCGGTTAGCTTGGAGGAGAGGGCAGCTTCAAGGTCGTCGATGTCATAAGCGGGGACAGCTGCAAAAAGAAACATGATCCTGGATGTCAGCAAATCAGGTACGCAAAAAATTAACAGAATGTAGGGTAACTGACAACTAAACATGCTGACGGAAGGCTGGGAGAGGGCTGGATGCTCAAATGCTTTGAATGTGCGCTCAAACTATGGGATACCCAGGAATTTCTGCAAATTGCTCTCAGTCTCTTCGTCCTCAGGACCGATCTCTCTCAAACTCTTGGCTACAAAGAATGACATTCAAGGTCACATTATATGATATTAAATAAAAATCCTAACATCTAGTGCAGGTATGCCTACCCTCTACAATCCAGGCTTGTGGAAGTTGGAAACCACCGGGAATGCTGGAACGCTTGACAAAAACGAATTTACCCTTCCACTCACCGTGTTGGGTAGCGTTAGGAACGATTTGCATGTCTTTAGAAAGAGCTTTGAACAAGAAACGGCTGGAACCATGCAATTCAGCTCATATGCCATGGCTATCTCCGGCAGGTCGACCAGGTGTTCAAAGGAATTGTTCAGGCGATCCAGGGTTCCCAGGATGCGCCATACAACAGGAAGGGTCTGGGCATAAGAAAGGCATGTGGCCTTAAAGAACTCGGCGAGGGGGCCGGAAAAAGGGAAGGATAACCCCAAGCTAAATGGGGTGAATGGAAAGCCGACCCAGGTCGGAGAGACGGAGTCTGATCTCAACCTAGGGTCGAAAGCGTTGATGACTACAGAAGGAGGTAGAAGACCAGAGTTCTTCACCAATGCGATTTCATCGTTGGTGAAGGTGCATCTTTCTTGCTCGGGATGGAGGAGGAACTTTTGATCGAGAAAGTCCTCCACTCCGGCGAGAGAAACAGTGGGCTCCCGACAAATTCGACGCTTGGTCATGGTTCGAAAAAGAAAAGAAAGATCGAAGAGGAGAAGATTACCTGGCCGGAATGGGTAAAAGAGACGGGCGGTGCTCGCAATTCTCGACTTGGGTGAGGTAAAACACTCGAGTAATGGGGTATTTATGGGCGAAAGAAGTTACAGAGGTGAGAAGACATCAAGGGATCAGACTGAAACAGAAAAAGCAATTTAAGCGGACGAGATTAAACCGAAGACGATGACTCATCTTGATTCAAAAAATTCACAGCTGTAAATCTTATCTACAAGTTGCGAGTTTTGGGGGCAATTGTTATTCCCTGAATTTTTGTTCAAATTCTTACTAATGATCTTCGACAGGTTAAGACCCCTGGATGTCGAAAATACAGGGAATGCGTTTTCGGTAACTTAACCCAGAATGTCTGTTTATAATTTACTTAATTATTATCCCAGGATGTAATACACTCTGAATCTGTTTATTATTTAATCCCAGCATGCACGGGTACCTTGCATGCTAGGAAAGCTTTACTAATCTTTCCCTTTGATTTCGTGTGTCCAAGCCAGGAACAGAAGAAAAGATAACGGTCATATAGACCTGGTCAAGGTCAGAAGCACGTGTGGAAAAGGAGACCCGCCGTTAAACTCGGTCAAATAACGACCGAAAGTGGTTGAAAGAAGATCCCAGGAATCTCGGGATGTTAGTTAGGTTTCCTATGTATTTATACGCGACATAGGACTTAGTTTTTTCATTCTCTCGATCACCTGTATTCACACTACCACATAGCAATCAAGCCGCAAATACTTGTACTAGGAATATTTTACTTAGCAATAAATAGGCAACGTGTGTTATCGTTGCCGAAGGGGTTTTTTATGCTGGCAATCCTTGAAGACATTCAAGGATTAAGGGCTTTTCCCCCTTTCAAATCTCGTTGTTCTTAGTTGCATTCAGGGAAGTGTTCACTTGTGTTTCTATTCATATAAACTAAACCTTGAATTTCAACAAACTAATCTGATTTTTAGTATCCTACATCCAGGATACCATACCTCACAAACAAATTTGGTTACCTAATTCAGTTTCAAAATTTTTGACCAAAACAATAATGCCCCATGTTCTTTGATGGGGTGTGCTGAGTTTATTAGTGTTGCCACTAAGACAAAGTTAGTGAGAGTGATTATTCAAAGGCTTATGTTTGCTGCTATGGTGTATTTTATATGGCAAGAAAGAAATTTGAGAACCTTTCAAGAAAAGGATAGAAGTGTGGAGACTTTGTGTATACAGATAAAGGAAATAGTGAGATTAAAGCTTTTGGGATTGGAAATTAGGAAAACCCCTATGACTATTAAACTGAGTAAATTATGGGGATTCAAGGTGAATGATGATAATAGAAATACAAAGGGTAATCATGACTCTATAATCTGATTAGAATTGCTGGGACAGGGGGGATTGAATAATATAGGGATAGATCACGGAGAGAGTTATAACAGAGCTACTGTCCTTTTCTATTTTCTTCAATGGAGCCTTCTCAATTATGTGTGGAGTGGGGAGCTGGGAGGGGACTGGTTGGGAGACATCTGCTACTTTGAGAGATTTGGGGTTTTGGGTGGGCTTTTGTTTGGTACATTCTGCAAACAGTGCATTCTTTCTTTGCTGAGATTTGAAAGTAGATTTGGTGAGGTATGATGGGATATGGGTTGCTTGGTTTGGGTCATTAAATATGATGTTGAGGACCTTAAACTCCTTTGGGTGGTCATTTGGCAACATATGTTGTTTCCCTGTTTCTCTTCTTTCTGCATTGTGTTTTTTTTGTTGCTTTTATAATGATCTGTTAGTTATCTGGTTCATACATGGGCTAGTAACTGATTCTTCTTGGATAAGATGGGGTTTAGATTGTTGGTGGCTTGTTAAATGTGTTTTGGCTAAAAATTACTTAAGCAAAATTAGTAAAACTTGAACCAAATAAGATTGTGAGGTTTGGTGCCTAGGATTAATATATGAAAACAGTTTGCAGAAATCCTGGAACAATGATGAAATTCCACGGAAAAAAGACAAAATCCTGGGTAAAAACGTGAATTAAATCAAGAAAATTGTTTGATAATTTAGATAACACAAATGAAACCTTAAATGTAAGCAGGAACACCAAGAATTTTACTAGGGAAAAGCCCTTAGCCCTTAGATGTCTCTAAAGCGCCGCCGACATAAAAACCCCGGGTAGCGATAACACACGCTACCAATTTATTGATCACGTAAATGTCTGAGTACAATGAGTTTGCAGAGAAATGAGTACGAGAATACAATCGGTAAAGCTAGAGGGAGCTGAAAAATAAGTCTAAAGGTCCTATTTATACTCCTAGGTCTTCAACAACTTGTCCGATATTCCAGGGATCTTCTCCTCAACGTCTTTTTCAGTTAGTTGACCGAGTTTCCAACTAACAACCTTTGACCACGTACAAAATAAGTCTGCAGGTTCTCCTATTCGACCGTTGGTGGACTCCGTCAACCTGTTCTTGATCAGATACAGGCACAAAATGCATTAATAACAATGTCCTAGCATGCAGGGTCATTTCCACATGCTGGGTCATTCGTAAAATAAGGGTGACCCTGGATTAGACTCATCCTGGGTCATAATAATGTATAACCAAAATAAATAAAGTAAATGTGGACTTCCCTGGATTACAGCGACATCCTGGGACATTACCTTACTCCTGATACATTCAGGGTCATTTGAACTTTACCTGTTAAATTCTGGGTCATACGACTCCTGGGTCAATCCTGCCTTATGCCTATACCTGTACCCTGGATTACCAGCTGAAAATTCAGGGTATAACAATTGCCCCCAAATTTTCGCAAGTTGTAGATAAGTTTTACAGCTGTGAAAATTTCAAATTCGAGGTCTAATCCACGTTCGTTTTAATCATGTCCGTTAATCAAGGACCTAGCGCGCCACGTCGTGGGGTAACATCCCATCACCCCTGCAACTTCCCTTCTCCTTAAATACGATCCTTAACCTCCTCCTTCTACACCATTACCGTTTCCGAGAGCAGAGCTTATCGTTAGGATCTCCAACTTCTTTCCTCTTCCAACCAGGTAACATTCTTCTTTTCGTCCTTCCCTTTCATTCCGATCATGACCCAAAAGAGAATCCGGTCGGAAACTCTGGCTAGAAAAACAGGGATCGAGGATTTCCTCGATCAAAGCTACCTGCAAAATCAAGGGTTAGAGACCTGTACCTTCACCGACGACGACATCACGGCGCTGTTGTCGTCTGGCCTTTTTCCTGAATCCGCCGAAATTAGACCCTTCGACAGGAGGGTTCGATCGGATTTTTGCTCTGAGACTTGGGTTTGCTTCCCATTTACTCCCTTCTCCATGGGATTGTTTTTTCCTTTCACTGGTCTTCTGGCTGAGTTCTTTGAAGCTACCGGCCTAGCTTATGCCCAAACTCTCCCTATCATATGGTGAATCCTGGGCACCCTTGACCGTCTCAACAGGGAGTTTGACTCTTTGGTTGGGTTATCTGAACTAGCCCTGGGTTATGAACTCAAATCCCATGGTAGCAACCGGTTTTTGTTCAAGGCTCTGAACAAGGAGGTTCAAATGGTTCCCCGAATTTCACGAGGAGTGGAAGGGGAAGTTTTTTTTTGTCAAGAGGTCAACCATCCCGGGAGGGATAGGTCTTCCAATTAGGTGGAGAGTAGATGGTAGGTTCTCACCTGCATTAGAGATTAGGGTTTTTATTTTTTATTATATGTTATTCAAATACTGACCTTGGATTTTTCTGTTTTGCAGTGCCCAGCTTGAGTTCCATTGGTCCCGCAAATCCAGGGGCATTTGAGAGATTTGAGACGTTTCTGACCATCACCGAAGAAGAACGAGAATTCAAGGCCGATCCCCACCAAGCTGCTTCCTACTCTTCTCACAGCATGTCTAGTTGTAAGTTTCCTGGTACCCTGCCTTTTGGACCCTGAATTTCGTTGATTTTTCTTTCTTTTCTCCTTCAGCTGCCGCTACCCCCATCAATCTTGAGAACGTTGACCTTGATGCCTTCCTGCTGGATGGACCTGAACAGGAAATCCAAGTCCTGACCTTTGTGAAGGCTGAACCCATGTCTGCTCCCAAGGCTCCTTCTTCGAGGGCCTCTGGCACCAAACGCAAAACCAGGGCCAATACTGTCGTTGCTCCTCCCCTGCAACCCCTGGATAACATGGATGCCGCTGAGCTGCTCACACATGCTAAAGCCTCTTCACGCCAAGTAAGATAATCCTGGGTACCCCTGAATTTTCTATACAGTTAAACAATTCAGGGTATATATGTTTAATTAAATTACCCTTTCTTGCAGATTGTTGGGCGATTCTTTGAGCTGGTCCGGGCTGCTGATAAGCGTACCCATGATGCTGAGTCCTCGGCCAAAAGGGAGCTCGCCACCCTGAACAAGGAGCTGAACCTGGCCAGGATGATGGCCAACAAGAACCTGGGGCTGGTGCAGGACCTGGAGAAGAAGGCTGTGGACGCATGGACGGATCATGAGGCTGCTCTGGCTGCAAAGGGTGATGAGGGTAGGCTGATAGCCCACATTTCACTCTTTCAGTGCAGGTTGAATATGGCAAAGGAGGCCAGGGACCTGGGGTTCCAGAACCCCAACTAGGATGTGAGCGGATGGGTAACCAAACTACGCGAACTAGGCAGAACCATCCCCGCTGGGTGCGACCCCGAAGCTGATCCTGGGACCAGCAAGGGTACTCCATCCAAGGGTTCTGCCGATCATGTCATGGATATCGACCAGCCTCAAGGGGGAAGTGTGCCAGCCCAGGAGCCCAAGGCAGCAGTGCCGGTGAAGGAAGCTAAGGAG
>JBCNJP010000013.1:18877067-18992287 GCA_039602395.1 Deinandra increscens subsp. villosa | reverse complement strand
ACATTTAAACGAGATTTGAAGTCGGTTTTGTGCTTACGACTGTTAAAAGGTAGTGATAGGTGTTTTGTGTACAATTTCGAGATGGTTTGATGTGTTTTTTCGAGTTTTTGCAGGTTCATCAATGGAGAAATCTGTGTTTACGATTTTATCAAGGTTGAAGATGACGGTTCACGTTTACGACTGGCGTTCCCGATGATTGTTTACGATCAGGCTTACGATCAGCATTTACGATCGGGCTTACAATCAGCGTTTACGACCGGGCCTCACATTTCCGACTGGCCTGTTATAGTTACCGATCGTGAACACATAGTTGGATCGTAAACCCAAATAGCGATCGTGAACTCATTAAAACTCTAAGTTAAAATCGTAAATACTTAAATAAACCCAAAAATGACTTGATTATCTTATCAAACTCATCATTTTAAGTTAAAATTAAATGTGTTTGTCAAATTGTGTTTCAAAATCAAATTTTTTTCTTGAACGTTTAAATTGAGATTTTCTGAACTTAACAAGTTAAATGTGATAATCAATTGAGCTTCAAGATGTTGTTGACAAACATAATTTCACTTTGATGAGTTTAGGATTGATGCATTTGTCTCGTTTTCTCAGATGGCAGAAGAGATGCTAGACGAAGAGATAAAGTTTGAACAGGATCACTGCATCCCAGCGTATCTTGAAGACCTGCCAGAGAAGCATATGGAACTATTTTATTCTCTGGTGGCTGGGATGAATACTTGCAAAATAAACCATGCCCTGAGGACGGATGTGCTTATTGATGAGATGCTAGTGAGGGAGTTCTGGGGTACAGCAAGAGCAAATGCTGACAAGACAAGTATTACCGCAACTGTTCAGAACATACAAGTAGTGTTTGAGGAAGATGATATCAGAAAAGGGCTGAACATCACTCATAAAGCCTCTGATCCAATCAAGTATCCGAAGGAAGTTGTTCTAGCAGGTGCACAATCACTGGGTTATGAAGGAAAGTTCCCTCCCATTTTCAAGAAGTTGTTGCCACACTATTGGAGGTGTCTGGCTCACTACGTGCAGAAATCCTTTCCGGGAAAGCGAACTAGCTTCGATCAGCTCAACCAACTTCATGGAACTGCTTTCGTCGCATTGGCCTTAAATTGGGATTTCAACTTCTCGAAGATGATGCTGTTAGACTGGATAGGCAATGCTGATCTGAGTGCAAGAGAACAGTTCCTGATGACACCAAGGTTTGTGCAAATGGTGGTCATGAAGAAATACCCAATGATTGAAGAAAGGATAGAAAAGTTGGACATAAAAGTGATGGATTGTGGGGTTTTTGGTCTTCAAACCCAAGATAGAAAGGGTAAAAACAGCTTTCAAGGAAGACTTGAATGGGTAAAGAGGGGTGCGTTTCCCGAGGTGGCAAGGGAACAAGATTTTGATGAGGATGAACCTGAAGCCGATGTGCCTAATGTTAATGCAACTGTTGCTGAAGATCAAGACATTGCAGCAACTCCGGCTGTAAATGTACAAGAAGAAGATGTGATAATACCCTCCGATGAAGAGAATGTGATGGATGACATACTTGCTGGTCAAGAGATTACAGATGATGACATTTATGGGGATTTGGGGCCTCTTAACCTTAAAAGGTCAAGAGATGACATGATCGGTTCATCGGGCAGTGATACAACTCCTCCCGAGCTAAATCTGAACGTAGAGGATGTTCTTGAAGAACCTATTCCTGCACGTGAACCATCTCCAAGAAAGAGGTCTGATCCAAGAAGCATAAGATTCAAGCTTACAAAGACAAGCTCAAGCTTAATGATAGTACATCCAGCAGGGCCCAGTTCTGAGGGTCCGAGTGCTCAAGAAGAAACAGCTGCTGAAAATGTTCAAGATCAACCTGCTCCTGCTCAAACTGAAACTCCACTTCTATCCGAACGTAGCCCAGTTCGGGAAGAAGGACAATTTATAGAGGTTGATCATTCATTCGCTGTACCAAGCCCAGTGAGAGTGAGTGCTGCTCCTGTGATAAGTCAGCCAACAGCTATTCCTAGTTTTCGTCCCTTTCAAACTGCTGAACTTCCGATTGATCTGAGGATAAGCACTGATCCTCATATCAATTTTTTGATCTCTCAGAATAGATTCAGAGAATATGAGATAAAGGCACTTAAGGATGAGAACAGAAGGTTGAGAGAAAAGGAGGTGGCAGACAAAAATAGAATGAAGTGGCTCTATGAGACTTTGATGGACCTTAAGAAGAAGTTTACTGACTTGAAAAGTGTCGTGGAGTCAAAATCTTCAGGTGCCCCTGATCAAAGTTCATCACAGGGTGTGCAAGGTGCAGATGCAATGAATGTAGACGATGGAGATGAAAATATTGAGATGTCTTATTATGCCCGAGGTGGAAGGGTCATCTCCAAAGCTCCTGAAGGTCACGACAACTGGTTCCGAGAATTCTTTCAAGGACCAGCCCCCACTCAGTACTCTCTTGATCTTGGTGAAAGCTTTATAGACAAAAGAGGGAGTCGTGAACCTATTCTATGCTGGCATTATGATTCAGAGAAGAAATTATTTGCCGTAATCCGTGACGGCTACAGTCCAGTTGAATATTACAGAACTCGTGCACAATTCCATTCTTGGACTGAGCCTGAGATTAGAAGTCTGCTTCGAGCTCCCTACATAAACAGATGGAACAGCCCTGACGGAGATCTTATTAGAAATAATTTGCTGAATCATCAAGAAGATAACTTTGCAAATTTTGAGCTAAAGCAAGTTAGGTGGGTCCAGACTGAAACTGACCCAGTGACTGGAGAGCCAATTGGTGAAGCAAGGAGACCACCCACCAAGCGCACTAGAGTTATCAATATGTTGGATGAGATTGAAGATGGTACCTTGGTCAAAAACTTTGACTGCTGGTGTTATGATCCAACGACCCACGAGGTGGTGGTTCTCTGCAAGGGTTTGAGGCAGTTTCGCTTTTACGATCTGGTTGATTTGCTAAGATTTGGAGAAAAGGATATCAAACTGCTCGCCTCACAGCCTATTCTCGGAGATGAAAATGACATGGAAAACGCTGTGAGGGTGGGGATCTTTCATGGGACGGCAAACCGGATTGTGGCGAACAGATGGTGGTCGAACAACGCTCAGAATACTTTCAGATTCGATCTGCTGCTGCCGTAAGAGGTCTAATGGTTCATGCCTAGGGGAAGATTGTTGGGCTATATTTTATAGAAGGCATGAACATTAGTTATTGGGCTAGTTTTATTTACTTTTGAGCTTAGTTAGTTATTGTAATGAGCCATGTGGGCCGAACCTTTCTAGTTTATGATTGGGCTTATTATGTTTACTATTGGGCTAGGTCTTTTGTAAGAGGCACTATATAAGCCTCACTTGTTTATGATCAAGACAAGCTTTTCCAATACACAAATTCAGTTTACGATTTCTGTGCTCTATAGGTGTTTACGATCAGCTTCATTCAAGTAGTGATATTCATTCAAGATTCAATCTTTCCTATAGATTGAGTCTATTTCTTCTACTTGTTTCTTGAATCAATCACATTTGAGGATTCCGCACTCATTTGTGATTAGATATCGTGTTGTCGGTTTGATCTCGGACCTACAGGGGGTCATCTTCTTGTTTTTTGTGGTTCTTTGTTTAAAAACAACCTTAATTTCCTGTTTGTGATGTGATACCGGTTGATGTTTCCCGGTTTTTGTTAAAGACAATATGCTCCACCCCCTGGATTTAGAATCCAGGGCTTTGACATGCCCCCACCCTAGGGTAGCCAGAGTCTTTCCCGGACCCAGGGTGGTTTTTGAATATAATTGCTTTTGCTTTTATGATTGTGTTTGAGATATTCGAAATATATTTGCTGATGTATGAAATCATACTAGGGTTTAACTTAGTAATCCTGGGTTGCCCCCAGGATTTTAGGAATCCTCGCAGCTTTGGCAATCTTGTGAATTTCCCCTGTCATATGAACATAAAGATTAGAATTAACTAGCCAAGTAGTTAATTTTCTTAGGTTTTAACCGTCATGACCCTGGATTAATAATCCTAGGCCACTAGGCAGTCTCTTGAGTTATTTCTGGGGTCATGCCCGGTGCCGTACTGGCAAACTAGGGATTTCCTCTTAGTCGTACTGACTGGCTAGGGCATGTCCTCGGAGTCTTAAGTTGGTACGTTAGTACCAATCCATCTCAAAAACGCGTTAATCGTTTTAAACCTTAGGAGATCCGCATATGTCCCTGGATTGGGAGGTTGCCACCAATGCTGTTAACACGGATGATCCCACAATCCCAGGGTTTCATACTTGGATCACGTGCGTCTCGGGCGAGGCAAAAATTGCCACGTGCGTCCCGGGCGAGGCGTGGTAGCCCATATTCGATTGGAGGATGCTCAATCCTCAAACCTTAGGAATGGGTTTAGGCTTTACCCATACGGAAGTGAGATGGCCAATCTCAAACTTAGAAGATATACGCTGATTGTTGTCGAGTTGGGGTATCTCGAGTAGGCTTTGTTCCATGTGTCTTGAATTTTTGAATATCCTGCATGTCGGGTACCCTGTATCCTGGGATACCCTGGATTCCGGGTGATAACATAGATCTTAGCGAATTCGAGATGTTGAATAACAATTTCAAAATAAAATGTAATATGTAACTGATGTTAATAAATAAATAATGAAGGTAAAACATGTAAAGAGATAAACGAAATAAATTAAGTAAGAGGAACTGACGTGAATTTCCAGCATTAATTTAAAATCAAACACATACCTGGGTAGCTGAATCCTGGGACATGAAGCCTTACATGAAATACGCCTTTAAGTGTATCGCATTCCAAGGGCGTGGTAGTAGTTCTCCTTCCATATTAGCTAGCCAATATGCCCCCTTACCAGCCTCAGAGTCAATCAGGTAGGGACCCTCCTATTTAGGAGCCAACTTTCCATCCCCCGGATTTGTTGTGTTCAGAAATGCTTTTCTAAGGACTAGATCTCCCACTTTAAACCTTCTGATCCTCACATGTTTGTTGTAACTCTTGGAAATTCTTTGTTGATAAGCTGCCATCCTCCAAGCTGCTTGATCTCTTAGTTCATCTAGGGTATCTAAGTCTTCAATCAGGGACTGATCATTCAAATCCTGGGTCTGAGAACTGACCCTGAATGTTGGGACCACCATTTCGGTTAGGGTAACTGCTTCAGTACCAAAGACCAAAGAAAATGGGGTTTGGCCTGTGGCGTTCTTGGATGTGGTCCTATCTGCCCATAGTGCCAAGGGTAATTCTTCTGCCCATCTTCCCTTCTTCTCTTTCAACCTCTTCTTCAAGTTGTTTATTATAATCTTGTTGCTTGACTCAGCCTGGCCATTAGCTTGAGGATGCACTGGTGTGGATGTTATCATCTTTATACCCCAGGATTCACAAAATCCTGTGGTTCTGCTTCCAATAAATTGGGACCCATTATCACAGACAATCTTAGATGGTACTCTAAATCTTGTTAGGATGTTTCTTTTAATAAAGGATATAACTTCTTTTTCCCTGACTTGGACGTATGCTTCAGCTTCAATCCATTTTGAGAAATAATCTGTCATGGCTAGCATGAATACTTTTCCTCCAGGGGCCTTGGGTAATTTCCCAACAATGTCCATTCCCCATTTCATGAAGGGCCAGGATGCTGGAATGGGATACAATGGTTCTGCAGGCTGGTGAGGGACATTGGCATGTCTTTGACAGGCGTCACATTTCTGGGAGAAATCCTGGGAATCTTTCCTCATGGTAGGCCAATAGTACCATGTTCTAAGGATCTTGGACATTAAGGACCTGCCCCCTGTATGATTTCCACAATCACCTTCGTGGATATCTTTGAGAACTTCCTGGGCCTCGTCCTCTTCCAAACATCTCAAATATGCACCTACAAAGGATTTCTTATACAGTATGTTTTTAATAATCACGTACCTGGCTACTCTTACTCTGAATGCACGGGCATCTTTCTCGTTCCCTGGGATAGTACCATCTTGCAAATATTGAATAATTGGTCTGGTCCAGGACTCTTTCTGGGTTGAAGAATCCTGGGTACTGGATACCGGGATTTTATCTGCTATATCAGAATCCTGGGTATCTGTACCTTGGTCTATAGCTGGTGTTAGTATATGAATTATAGGAATATGAGTGTCTTCAAGTGCCTTGAATGCTGAGCCTAAGTTTGCCAATGCATCTGCTTCAGCATTCTCCTCTCTTGGTACTTATTGAATATTAAAATTTTGAAAATCATGGGACATTCTTTTTACCACCTCCAAGTATTTGATCAACTTTCCTCCTTTAGCTGCGTAGGATCCATTAAAATGGTTAGCTAAAAGAAGAGAGTCAACATATACCTGGATGTGCTGAATTCCCAAGTGTAATGCTAAGTGCAACCCAGCAATTAGGGCTTCATATTCGGCTTCATTGTTAGTTTCCTGGAATCCACACCTAACAGCCTGGGGTATTATGTCCCCCTGTGGCGATTTCAGTACGATTCCTAGGCCTGTACCCCTGACATTTGATGCTCCATCAGTGAACAAGGTCCAGTACCATTAAATTTCTTCTTGTTGGAGCTGCTGGAGTTCATGGTCTGCCTCTTGTTGTATGTCAGTGCTGCAAATCAGCCACAAAATTAGCTAGAGCCAGGGATTTTATAGCTTTTCTGGCCTCGTAGATCAGATCATACGCACTTAGCTTCACCGACCACTTAGCCATTCGTCCTGACATTTCTGGTTTCTCAAACAGACTTTATAGGTAATAGTTTAACATGAATTGTATGAGTTTCAAAGTGTCTAAGTTTAGTAGATGCCATACTTAGGGCTAGTATAAGTTTTTCAAGGTGTGAGTACCTGGATTCAGCATCAAGTAAACTTTTACTTACGTAATAAACAGGATGTTGCTGGCCTTCTGCATCCTTGGTCAGGACTGCACTTACCGTATTCCTGGAAACTGCTAGATACAGGGACAGGGGCTCCCCTGGATTGGGCTTCATCAGCAAGGGTGCCGTGGACAAATATGTCTTCAAATCCTGGAACGCCTTCTCGTGCTCTTCTTTCCACTCGAATTTCTTATTCTTCTTTAAGATGTCATAGAATTCCCTGCATCTTTCCGAGGATTTTGATATAAATCTATTCAGGGCAGCAATTCTACCTGTAAGCCTTTGGACATCCTTGGTGCTGGATGGTGGTTGTAGGTTGACAATTGCCCTGATCTGTTCTGGACTTGCCTCTATACCTCTTTTGGTTACCATGTATCCCAGGAAGTTGCCTGCTCCAACTCCGAAATGGCACTTTTCTGGATTTAGCTTCATGTTGTATCTATCCAAGATGTCAAAGGAATCCTTAACATCCTGGACATGGTTACTAATGACCCTGGATTTCACCACCATGTCGTCGATATACACCTCCATCGTGTCCCCCAGTTTTTCTTTGAACATCATATTGACCAATCTCTGGTATGTTGCCCCTGCATTTTTTAGTCCAAAGGGCATAACTATATAGCAATATATACCTGTTGGTGTTATGAACGCTGTGTCTTCTTGATCCTGGGGCTCCATCTGAATCTGCTGAAATCCTGATGTGGCATCCATGAAAGTCAACATTTCATGGCCTGTCGTTGCGTCAACCATGGAATCTATGTGTGGTAGAGGGAATGGATCTTTCGGGCATGCACGGTTCAGGTCCGTGTAATCTACGCATACCGTTTTTCTTACTTACTACCACCACGTTAGCTAACCACCTGGGAAATTTCACCTCTCTGATCATCCTTGGTTTCAGTAGTCTGTTCACCTCGTCCTGGATTATGACATTTTTTTCTGGCGCAAACTTTCTCCTTTTTTGGTGTATGGGCCTGAAAGAGTTATCAATTCCAAGTTTATGTGTAATAACGGACTTAGAAATACATGTCATATCGTCGTGGGACCAAGCAAAGGTTGACATCCTTGTCTTGAGCAGGTGCACTAGTTGTTGCTCTATTGGCCCTGGAATATTAGTTCCAATATAGACTTTCTTCCCTGGATTAAAGGATCTAGCTCAATAGCTTTGACGTCTTGCTCCCTCGCTTCCAGGGATTTTGAGATGATTTCTGAATGCGGAATTCCCATCTTTTGCAAAGCCTCCAACTGGATTATATTCACTGAACTGCCTCCATCGATCAAGATTCTCTTCACAATGTTATTGGCGATGTGAAGCGTTATCACCAACCAATCATGATGAGGGTCTATGATATCGCGTCTGTCGTCTTCGCCGAACGTAATTTCCTTGACATCAGGCTGAACGGAACTTTTTCTGGGCCTTCCCTCTCTATCTGACTTGGATTCTTTGGCATGTCTTTTTGCTGCAGAATAAGAGGTACCACAAATGTCAGAACCACCAGAAATAAAGTGTATTACCTTGGCATCTGGAGGCGGTGAGGATGCTCTTTCAAGACGGCCATCAGAATGTCCAAAATCCTGGGACCTTGCACCACTATCCCTGGATTTTGGGTTCTGTTCCTGGACTTATCCTTCTTCTTTCCCAGAAGCTCCTTCAAGTAGCCTTTGCCAAGTAGATAGCTTATTTCTCTTCTCAGGGCCATGCAATCCTCGGTCTGGTGACCAAAGTCTTCATGGTAGGCACACCACTTGGACTTATCCTTCCAAGTAGACGGTTTATCGTTCTTCTTGGGCCACCTTGCTTTGTCTCCAAGGTCCTGCATAGCAAACATAACACCAGAGATTAAAGTGGTAAAGCAATAATCATTAAGGGAAGGTTATTCTTCTTCCTCTTCATCCTGGTCCACACTATTCACTCGTCGTTCATCGGGCCTTGAGTATGGCTTAGATCGCTGTGACCTAGGATGTGAGGATTCTGATTTTCTGTTGGAGCTGTTGATTGCTGGGGAGGATTCACCCTTTCCCAGGATTTGCTTGTCCTCTTCCAGCCTGATGAAGCGTATGGCCCTGTGACGAACTTCGTCCTTGTTGTGACATGGGTTCATGACTAGATCTTGATAGAATGGTGAGTCTTTGTTAAGTCCCATCTTGAAGGCCTGAACTGCAGTCGCCATGTCCATGTTTGGTATCTCTAAGGCTTCTCTACTAAACCTGCTAACGAAATTCCTTAGGGTTTCACCTGCATTCTGGGTCACCCTATACAAATCACTTGTTAGTTTTTCAAAGCTGCGGCTGCAAGAGAACTGATTGTTAAATAAATTAATTAAATGAAAAAATGAAGTAATAGAGTAAGAAGGAACATTCAGGAGCTATTTCAAGGCTGCTCCTGTCAAGGTAGATCCGAATCCTTTGCATAGGCATGCTTCTTTAATTTCAGGGGGCATGTAGATAACCTCCATTCTTTCACGATACTGTGCCACATGTTCTTCAGGGTCTGTTTTGCCATCATAAGGTTTCATGCTGGGAGTTTGAAACCTTTTGGGTATCTCCACGTCACAAATTGGTGGAGCAAACCTGGACACTCTAGGACTTGCTGGTCCAACTTCAGGGATAGGCTGCACAACTCCTGGGACACTTGAAATCATTCTCTTGAGTTTTTGGATTTCTCGCTCCACTAATGGGCTGATTCCTGAATCCTGCACTGAATTATTAGTATTAGCATAATGGGTGAAAGTTTGAGGAGTGTTACCGACATCCTGGGGTATGTTTGTCCCAGGATTAATGACTGGTTCTCTGATGGTAGTCATTCTGGATAAATCAGCATGGGCCATTTGAGTAGGGAAGGACGTTGATCTCCAGTTCAGTGGGCCGACACCTTCATGTACCCTGGAATTACTTCCAGGGGTATTGAAAGTCAGAATTCTGGGGTCGAGTGGCGACGGCTGAGCCGCTGTGGCCCTGGGTAACTCTGATCTCAAGCTCGTCAATTGGGCCATGAATTCCTGGTTCACCTTCCGTTGGAGTTCCATGTGGCGCTCCAATTTACCGAATGTGGCTAGGATATCCGTGTCAGATATTAAGATAGGGTCATCTGGGATGTTTTCAGTTTCGATCACTTCATGGTTGACTATCGGCCCGTAATTAATTTCAAACCTAATCTAGCTACGCGCAGTGACGGGCCGATAGTCAACCATGAAGTGATCGAAACTGAAAACATCCCAGATGACCCTATCTTAATATCTGACACGGATATCCTAGCCACATTCGGTAAATTGGAGCGCCACATGGAACTCCAACAGAAGGTGAACCAGGAATTCATGGCCCAATTGACGAGCTTGAGATCAGAGTTACCCAGGGCCACAGCGGCTCAGCCGTCGCCACTCGACCCCAGAATTCTGAATTTCAATACCCCTGGAAGTAATTCCAGGGTACATGAAGGTGTCGCCCGACTGAACTAGAGATCAACGTCCTTCCCTACTCAAATGGCCCATGCTGATTTATCCAGAATGACTACCATCAGAGAACCAGTCATTAATCCTGGGACAAACATACCCCAGGATGTCGGTAACACTCCTCAAACTTTCACCCATTATGCCAATACTAATAATTCAGTGCAGGATTCAGGAATCAGCCCATTAGTGGAGCGAGAAATCCAAAAACTCAAGAGAATGATTTCAAGTGTCCCAGGAGTTGTGCAGCCTATCCCTGAAGTTGGACCAGCAAGTCATAGAGTGTCCAGGTTTGCTCCACCAATTTGTGACGTGGAGATACCCAAAAGGTTTCAAACTCCCAGCATGAAACCTTATGATGGCACAACAGACCCTGAAGAACATGTGGCACAGTATCATGAAAGAATGGAGGTTATCTACATGCCCCCTGAAATTAAGGAGGCATGCCTTTGCAAAGGATTCGGATCTACCTTGGCAGGAGCAGCCTTAAAATGGCTCTTGAATGTTCCTCCTTACTCTATTACTTCATTTTCACATTTAATCAATTTATTTAACAATCAGTTCTCTTGCAGCCGCAGCTTTGAAAAACTAACAAGTGATTTGTATAGGGTGACCCAGAATGCAGGTGAAACCCTAAGGATATTTGTTAGCAGGTTTAGCAGAGAAGCCTTGGAGATACCAAACATGGACATGGCATCTGCAGTCCAGGCCTTTAAGATGGGACTTAACAAAGATTCACCATTCTACCAAGATCTAGTCATGAACCCATGTCTCAACATGGGCAAAGTTCGTCACAGGGCCATACACTTCATCAGGCTGGAGGAGGACAAGCAAATCCTGGGAAAGGGTGAATCCTCCCCAGGGCCATAAGCTCCAACAGGAAATCAGAATCCTCACATCCTAGGTCACAGCGATCTAAACCATACTCAAGGCCCGATGAACGACGAGTGAATAGTGTGGACCAGGATGAAGAGGAAGAAGAATATCCTTCCCTTAATGATTATTGCTTGGGCTTCAGCTAGTCATAAAACCACTAGGCAACATTTTTGCATTCTAGTGTGGTTTTTATGGACCGTTTATGTATTTCAACCCAATATTTATACACATACGTTACCCTGACAATTCAAGGTTTCCATTTAACTTTCTGGTAATCTACTTACTCTTATGGGGGTACCTTAATTGGTACTTAACCATTCATTTCATGGTAGGAACATATATCATAGCACATTAGCTAACTTATAGGGTGTAAGTAATACTTACCTCGATTCGTCCTAAAGTCCTTTACCACTTCATCCGGTTGTCCCATTTGATTCTAAGCTCAAAACCTAGCTTTTTCAATGGTCAAAATTTAACCCGTTAGTATTCCCTTTCATGACAAATCTAGCCATTTAGGTACTAACAATTTCCATTATGCATATCCATCATATTTTATGTTCCAAATGAAACCAACACTTTGCCTTATAAAGTCCAACCAACAATTTATATACGAACACATATAATTACACTAATCACATATCATATAGGTCATATAATATGCCAATTTAACTTTCATGCATGTATAGAGCAAGTATAATCACAACTTCAATCTTAATTGATTTTAGAAGGTAATATTTTCATGTAGACTATTTCAGCTATGCTGCTGTAATTGGCCATTTTGACCATCCTACTATTTTTTCCAGCATTCCATGTTTAAAGATGGAATGTAGTATACTGAAAGACCTTTCTAGACATATATGGCACACCCTCTAACCATTTTTCTGTGATTTTATACAATTTTTCCAAAAACAGAACAGCAGCTACATTTAACGTGTAGTTTTGACCCATTATAAGTCAGATTCAGTTTCAAGTGTTCAAACGTGAAACATAGTATTCACAATAATCTTTTCGATCATATATCATACATCCCAAACGGACATACGAGTGATCTTATACAACACTTTCAAAACAGCCATACAACTAGATTTTTATCATTTTTATGGTTGCATACAAGTCCATTTAACACATTTTATAAGCATGGATTTCACATTTGATGCACATTGCTATTTCATGATTCTTACTAATGTAACATTCCTACATTTAGTCATGAATTCACATAATCAATCTCACTTAGGCATTTCATCGAGCACCTTATGTGCATAGCATTAACAAGCATGTTTCAACTTAACTTGCTTATGTTTCAACCCATATTTTGCATAACACAATGATATCACATTCTATCAATTTCGTATAGCACAATTAGCACATTGTAAAACAATTTAACATTCAAGATTCCAACTACATCTTAGGTAATTAATTTTCCCAAATTTATGTTCAATTTTCGTGACCTAAGGTCTCCACACCCAAAACTTGGTGTTTAAGCCAAAATAGCAAGCACTAAGGTGTTTAAATTACCATCCAATCAACATATAAGACATAGGGTATAATTTTACAGCCCTAATTTGCCTCATTCATCATCAATTTTCGAAATTAAACATGCATGTAACATGAGATTCACTTACACAAAGTTTTCCCCATGGATTCCATAAGGTTCAAGGCTTCCACTCTCTTAGTTTCCCATCAAAATCGTAGCCTTTGGTCACTTGATTTCCCAATTCGATTTTTAGGGCTCCTTAGGGAGTGGGGATCGACCTCCTGATCGTATATACGATCCCCCTCTTTTCCAGATTTTTATTTTACTTGCTACATTAGCATATTTACATCATAGGTCCCTCCATTCTTATATCTAGGTTATTTCCAACTTAAACCTTTATACTAACATGTTAACCCTTCTAGTTTTCATGTTTAAAATAATTGGCACATAAGTTATATGTGCCCAATAATTCTAATCGATGCTTAACATGGATTTTAACGGAAATTTAACCATATAAGAATCGGGATGTTACATTTTGGCTAAAAATTATAAGGCTAAATTTAGTAACCAAATTAGTCTGTGAGGTTAGATGTAGAATGCAGAGTTTGTAAAATCAAGTTTATCGGTTAAAATCCAAGGATTGGATAGAAGAAATGGAAACACAAATGATAATTTCCCTGAATGCAACTAAGACCAGCAAGATTTTTGAGAGGAAAAAGCCCTTTACCCTTCGATGTCTCCAAGAGTCGCCGGCATAAAAAACCCCTTGGCAACGATAACACACGTTGCCTGTTTATTCCACTGAATACAATTCTATTACAAATGTTTGCGGCGATTGCTAGGTGAGTGAGTGAGAGTACAAGTGTTAGTCAGTGCCTAAAACGAATCCCTATGCCACGTATAAATATAAGTAGATCATAACTAACTATCCGTGATTCTTGGGATCTTCCTTTTAACGACTAGTAGCCATTATTCACTACTAGAAAAAGGGTCTTTCTTGACGCGCGAACGATGGCGCACGGTTTTTAATGACGCGTAAAAAGAAGTGTCATAAAAAAATGTCAAGAATAGTAAAATTCTAAGACTAGATGACGCGCTTTTCTGCGCGTCATAAAATTCCTGTCAGAATTTAAAAAAAAACACGGAGTACACTTAGAAAGCGCGCATCATATAAAAAGTGTCGTTTTATGTTTTTTTCCATCCTATTTTTTTTTCACAAAATTTCATTTCCCGCTCATACCTGTTTCTTCAGTTCCCGCTTATACCTTACAAAAAAAATCCCCCTAACTCTCCATCACTCTACTCCGCCGATTTTTCCCCCTAAAACCCTAATTCTATCTGCTATACACCTCGTTCATCTCCCCCGCCGCTATACACCTCCCCCGCTCGTCTCACGCACAAAGGAGTCCGCCGCTCCGGCTAACTCTAGCTTCTGCGAAGACGGCGTTGCCACCAAAGACATCCATATCGATCCACCGAATCTTCCTTCCTGACTCTGTACTCGCCGGATCTAGAGGTTTGCGGCAGGGGGACGGGGTGTACGGCGGTTATTCGCCGAGATCGAAACCCTAGGTATTTTTGATGAAATTCAGGCCCTCGTCTCCGATAAGCTTCCAGTGGTACGTCTGTTTTGCAATCCACTTCGTTAGTTTGTTCGTGAATCCTATGCTAACTATCGTATTTTTCTTATTCTCATTCTGCTAACGAAATATACAAACGGTTATTGAACTCTAGGTTAGAAATTGGTAACAATTGCCTATATACTATCGAACAGAGGTGTTGGGAGATTCTGCGAGAACAAAAGGAAGAAGAACAGGTTGTAGATGAGATTCCTCATCCACAGGTATGGAATTAGTTTTGTAGGGATTGTAATCTTGAAATCCTGTATTGAATCTTGAAGCAGTCAATTAATGGGGTGTTTATGAAATATTGTGAAATATGGCTATTGCTTCTACAGATTGACATAATAGCAACAACTTCTTCATCATCATTCATATTTTCACATCTTTCTGGTTTTTTGAGTAATGAATCGTAACAAGCATAAATCTAGTTATAATGGAATTAGGTTGTTTCATTGATGGTTCATGCTTGTGTATTCGGCTTTTCAGCCTCCGTTTTACTGGTTTTATGTGTTAAGAGATAGATAGATAGAAAGAGGGCAATGTTTTTCAATATATAAATTAGACTATCTAGAGTGATATGGTTTAGTCTACTGGTTAGGTAGCTCATCTATTCAATTTCTATCATCAGCTCAGTTGTTATTATTGTAACACAATTGTCAAAGTTTTGACGATTTGGACGTGTTGTTTTTTATGACCACTTGATATTTGGAGGTGGATAAGAGCCAACTTTATTACATTCTGAAGTCTGAAAGGCAACTAAATGCATAAGCATAGACCTGCTTATTTATATATAAAAAAATTTCCATTGAGTATATGTGAGGGGGAAAAATGTAGGCTTCTAGAGGTGTATGCTTTGAGTTTTTTTTCATGCATTGAGTTGTTCGTATTGTTATCTTTTTTTTAGCTCTTTAGTTTTTTTACTTTTTGTTAATTTCATGGTTATGTTGCAGGCTTCTAGAGGTGTATGCTTCTGTGTTCTTTTGTACAGGTATGTGTGTGTTCATGTTGCCTATCTCTTGCTTTTTATATTGGTTGAAAAAGTAACTACTATCATGGTTTCTATACTCTTTTGCTTTAGGTATTTGGAAAAGCTATTTGTAAGCTTCTTTCTCTGACTTTAATTATTTTTTTATTGTATCTGTGATGTTGTGTAGGACAATGCACTCTCTTCTTCTAGCTTCCTGTCCTATGCAATTCTTTATTTAGTATTTTGGGTATGTTTGTTTTTAAAGGAAAATTATGTCAATGTCTTTCTTAATCTGTTGGCTGTAAACCGTTTTGGGACTGTTTACTTTTTGGGCTCAATGGCTAAGTTCAATTCCCTTGGTCTCTTTATGTTATTACTTATGTATTTTTTTGGACTAGAAACTTAATGGGTCAAGGTCTTTCTGTTCAAATTGATGTATTTTGTATGAACTCAGCTCTTCCACTTCTTTCTCAATTAGATGTAGTTGGTACTTATGTGGTGCTATGAAATGCAGGTTTCATTCGTCTTCTGTCTTGGCTGTAACTTTCTCGCAGTTTCATAGCTGTCTTTGCAATCTGTGGAATATCACTTTTGGCAATGTAAGCAACAAAAACTAGGTAGGTTTGCCAATTTTTTGAATCAAGATCCTATTATCGATCAATCACTCCAAAAAAAGTTACCACTAAACTAAAAATTCTCTGCCGCAAAACGCGCGGGTGGTCAAATTTTTGTTAGGATTAATCCTGTTTCTGTAGTATGGATTAGCAGAAGACACATCAAGAACTGGAGTTCTAGTAAACGGAAACGAGATTTCCTCCAATGAATTATACAGTCAATCTGCTTTCTATGTTGCTGCTGCTCATGCGTTGAAACCAAGTTACTCGGTCGCTGCCAATTATTTCTATATACTTATATAGTTACATCTAAAGTTTCAAAACATACTAATTCTAACCTAGAGGTGTATTAATCACAGGTTTACACCAGTGCCTTGAAGCTTGTGAGGTGTATTAATCACAGGTTTACACCAGTGCCTTAAACCAATCTCGTATCACATATCTTGTGCACATTATTCATTTGTGAAGCCATTCAGTCATAACAGGGCTTACAAGACTGTCAGGAGTTCTCAAGAAGTTTTCATTCATCCATCATCTGTATCGTTCACGTTAGCACATTAATACCAAAAAAAACTTGTTGGTTCTTTGTGCTATTTAATAAGCTGAATGTGTACATTGTAAGCTATTTATTTCAGCTGCCAAATCTAATGTAAAACAAAACTCTTTTATGCAGGGTGAATCCAAAAAATATTAAGGGTAGTTAACTGTTTGGGACTGCATTGAAATGAATGTTTTCTTCTTCTGTTTGGGACAAAGATCAAAAAGCACAATGATGAAGGATTAATTAGGTGAACAAGGATTTCTTCTTCCATCATCCATTTACTTGGTTGATAAATGTAATTTGTAGCATATGAATTCATTTATAAACTCATTGTAACTCTCTAATGTTGTTTATATGAAATACATTATATTGCTATAATTTATTTTGTATTATCAGGTTAATGTTCATTTGATATAGAATTAACTGAATGTATTAAAAGTTTTTTTGTTCTAATTTTTTTTACATTCTTGACGCGCAAAAATGCGTGTCATCTATCCTTTATGACGGGGGCTTCCTTGACACACATTTTATGACGCTCATTGAGCGTCATAAAATACGCGTCATCATTCGCGCGTCATAAACGGGATGACGCGCATTTTGCGCGTCAAGAGGCTTCTTGACCCTACCTTCCTTGACGCTTTTTTGCGCGTCAAGAAAGGCCATTTTTGTAGTAGTGATTTGACCGAGTTTGGTGGCGGGTCTTCATTTCCACACGTGCTTAGACTTTGACTGAGTCCACATGACCGTTATCCATCTTCTCGTTCCTGGCTTGATCACATAGAGTCAAAGAAAAAGATTAGTAACGTCGCCCTAGCATGCAGGGTATCTGTGCATGCTCGGACCAGGTAGATAATATAGATAAATTCAGAGTACATTACATCCTGGGATGATAATCAAATAAAGGTACCACGGACATAAATAGAAATCACGGGTCCTGTATATTTGACATCCAGGGGTTTTAAGTTGTTGGAGGTCATTAGTAAAATTCAGGGGCAAAATCCAAGGTATAACAATTTCCCCCAAAATTCGCAGCTTGTAGATAAGATTTTACAGCTGTGAATTTTCAAATTGAGATGAGTCATCATTTTCTTTTCATTCCTGTCTGCAGAAGTTGCTTTTTTAGTTTCGATCTTATCCATTAACGTCCTCTCACCCCTGTAACTTCTTTCGCTCATAAATACCCCCATCACTCGAGTCTTTTACCTCACCCGAGTTGAGAATTACGAGCATCCATCACCTCTTTCACCTATTCCAACCAGGTAATTTTCTTTTCTCCGATTCCTTTTCCCTTTCTCGAACCATGACTAAATGACGAGTCCGTCGCGAACTCACCGTTTCTCTTGCCGGGGTGGAAGATTTCCTTGATCAGAAATTTCTTCTCCATCCTGAGCAAGAAAAATGCACTTTCACGAACAATGAGATTGCATTGGTGAAAGATTCTGGTCTTCTTCCCCCTTATGTTGTTATCAGGGCTTTCGACCCTAGATTAAGGTCTGGTTTCATCTCTCCAACCTGGGTCTGTTTTCCGTTCACTCCGTTTAGTATGGGTCTGTCCTACCCCTTTTCTGGCCTTGTTGCCGAATTCTTCCAGGCCACTGGCTTTTCATATGCCCAAATCCTTCCTGACGTGTGGCGCATCCTGGGAACCCTATATCGTCTGAACAATTCCTATGAACACCTGATCGGCTTGTCGGAAATAGCCTTGGCTTACGAGCTAAAATCCCACGGTTCGAGCCGTTTCCTGTTTAAGTCCCTTTCGAAGGACATGCAACTCATCCCTAACTCTACCCAACACGGTGAATGGAAGGGTAAATTCTTTTTTATCAAGCGTTCCATCATTCCAGGTGGTCATCAACTTCCAGAAGCATGGGTTGTAGAGGGTAGGCATACCTGCATTAGATATTAGGATTTTTATTTGAAATTATGTAATCTGACCTTGAATGTTGTTCTTTGCAGCGAAGAGTTTGAAGGAGATCGGTCCTAAAGAGGAGGAAACAGAGAGCAACTTGCAGAAGTTCCTGGGTATCCCCGAGTTTGAGCGTGCATTCAGAGCTGTCGAGCATCCAGCCCTTTCCCAGCCTACTGTCAGCATGTCGAGCTGTAAGTACCCCTGCATGTTACCTATTTTTGTCATACCTGACTGCTGACATCCTGGGTTTTGTCTTTTTCCCCAGTTGCCCCTGCCTACGATGTTGATGACCTTCAAGCTGCCTTCTCCTCAGGGCTAGGTGATGACTAGGAGCTGATGATTTTAAGCTTCGTCAAAGTCGAGCCTACCCCAGCATCCCGAGCCATTACATCCAGGGCATCCGGAATGAAGAGAAAGAACCGAGGGTCCAATACTATTGTTGCTCAACATCCTCTGGCTGAGCTGTCTCCCAAGGATCTTGTACAGCATGCTGAGGTCGTCGCCCATCAGGTAACCCTTGGTTGTTCCTGTTTTACACGCAATTCATAGTTAGATATGAACTCGATTTTTAACTTGTGTTTACCTTTTTGTAGGCCAACACTCCCGTCTCCTGAAGCTACTCGAAGCCGCCGAGAGGCGCGTTGTTGATGCTAAGACTCTGAAATCCAGGGTCGCTCAGGCCAACAAGGATGAATCCAAGGCCAAAGCTCTTCATGACAAGGCTTAGAAGTTGTTGCTTGAAAATGAAAAGAAGGCAGTTGAGGCCCGGCACCAGCACGGGATAGCCCTGACAGAGTATGTGGAGATATCCAAGAAATCGGCCATGATTTCGTTGCTGCAGACCAAGCTGAGGATGGCCAAGGAGGCAAAGGATGCGGGCCACACCAACGCCACTTAGACCTTGCAACTGTGGCTGAAACAGCCGCGTGCCTTGGGAGATACTGTTCCCCAAGGGTATGATGCTTCCGTGGCCCAGGGTGCCAAGGTGACCCTTCATGTTGGTGTGTCCGGGTCTGGGACTGGAGAGGAGCAGCCGATGGCCGAGGATGCTGGGGATGAGAAGGACGCTGGGGAGGAAGCAGTGAAGGCAGGAGGTGAAGGTGCTGAGGATGTAGTAGCCGTGGATACCGTTCAATAGTCCACGGTCTTTTACTTTCTTTCCTGTTTAATGTGAAGCTTTTTAAACAATGTTCTTTTGTAATGGTTTGTTGGAGGTTCGATTCCCGGTGTTACGATGCTCCACCCACAGGCTAGACTCATGTGGTCTTAACTCTGAACTACCTTGAGGTAGTTGGACACTTTGCTCCAACCAAGGGGTGGTTCTTTATATATAACCAATTTTTGAACTATATGCTTGTGTGATATTTTTTTCCTGTCTGCACAAACAAATATGTAAGTCTAATAAATATGCTAAGGAAATAACTCATACCTTCTACATCCTGGGGTGTACCCTGAATGTGAAACTCCTCGTGCAAGTACCCCATCCTTAGTGCAATTACGCTTCGGAATGTTAAGTAACAACTTAACCAATATTAAAATCCTAGGATTTGGCATTGCCATGCCATCCTATGTCGTAATTACTTAGATATATCCTGCACGCGTTAGGAATAATTTTTAATACCTGGGATTAAACCCAAAAAACCTAGGGTTAAACCCAAACATACTGGGGTCAAGCCCAAAAATCTTGGGGTCAAGCCCAAAAATCCCGGGGTCAAGCCCAAACATACTGGGGTTAAACCCCGTGCTGATCCGGCGAACTGGGGTCATGCCCGGTGCCGTACTGGCGAATTCTAGGGTCCACCTCGAGCCGAACCGACGAACTAGGGGTATTGCCTCGTGTGTCTTATGTTGGTGTGATAACACCAAAAACCTTAAGGAACCCCCATATGTCTATGAATCATGAGGTTGTCGCCCTTGCTATCAACACAGGTCGATCCCATAATCCTGGGTCCAATATGTGGGTTAAAGTGCGCTACAGGCGGGGTTCATGCGCTACAGGCGATTATCCAAACGTAGGAGAGGTTATATCCTCTCAAACCTTAGAAGGTATACTAGATACCTTGAACGGAGGAGAGATGGCCAGTCTCTAACTTAGGAGAAATGCTTCCCTGACTTCATGCATCCAGGGCCGGTTATCTGTTTTCATCCAAATGTCTCAACCAAAAGAATCAATAGTCTTTATAGAAAATGATAAAAACGAGTTAAGAAAATAAAAATAAAATAGAAGTACCCGATAATAAAGAATACAAGAGAAATACCTTGACCAATTTTTTAATTAGGAGACATACCTGAAACGCAGCATCTTGGGATACTAAACTTACATAAGATAGGCTTTCAAATGAATCGCATTCCATGGTCTTGGCAATAACTCACCTTCCATGCTAGCAAGCCAATATGCCCCCTTACCTGCCTCTGAGTCAATCAAGTAGGGACCTTCCCATTTAGGGTCTAACTTACCATCCCCTAGATTCCTAGTGTTCTGAAATGCTTTCCTTAGAACCTAGTCTCCTACCCTAAATCTTCGGATCCTCACATGTTTGTTGTAGGTTTTAGAGATTCTTTGTTGATATGCGGCCATTCTCCAAGCAGCTTGTTCTCATTGCTCATCCACGGTGTCAAGGTCATCAGCCAGGGACTCGTTATTTGCATCCTGGGTTTGACTGATAACCCTGAATGTTGGGACCACCATTTCTGTTGGAACGACTGCTTCTGTACCAAAGACCAAGGAAAATGGAGTCTGGATGTAGTTCAAATTGTTGATGATGATCTTATTGCTAGACTCTGCCTGGCCATTAGCCTGAGGATGCACTGGTGTAGAAGTTATCATTTTTATCCCCTAACTTTCACAGAATCCAGTAGTCCTTTTGCCAATGAATTGAGATCCATTGTCACACAATATTTCGGAGGGTATGCCGAATCTTGTTATGATATTCCTCTTGATAAATGAAATGACTTCTTTCTCTCTGACTTGGACATATGCTTCACCCTCTATCCACTTTGAGAAGTAATCAGTCATTGCTAACATGAAGACTTTACCTCCTGGCGCCCTGGGTAGCTTTCCCACGATGTCCATTCCCTACTTTATAAAGGGCCAGGATGCAGGGATAGGATGTAAGGGTTCGACAGGTTGATGAGGAATGCTTGCGTGTTTCTGACAAGCATCGCATTTGAGGGCAAAATCCTGGGATTCCTTTCTCAAGGATGGCCAAAAAGTAGCCTGTTCTCAGGATTTTAGACATTAGGGACCTACCCCCGTATGATTTCCACGGTCACCTTCGTGGATGTCTTTGAGTACTTCCTGAGCTTCGTCATCTTCCAAGCATCTTAAGTATATTTCTACAACAGGTTTTTATATAAATTTCCGTTTATAAAAATGTACCTGGCCATTCTGATTCTGAATGCTCTAGTATCCTTTTCCTCTTTTGGGATGGAGCCATTCTGTAGATAGTCTATAATAGGTCTGGTCCAAGATGACAGGTTATCCTGGGAATTAGGCCACTGTGCATCCTGGGTATCAGATGCCAAGACCCTGCCCCCAGGATCAGTATCATCTGAGTTCTCCTGTTGGTTGATTGCTGGACTTAGTATGTGGATTATGGGCATGTGTGTATCCTCCATTGCCTTGAATGCTAACCCCATATTTGCTAGTGCATCTGCCTCAACATTCTCATCCCTGGGTACTTGCTGTATGTTTAAAGTTTGAAAATCCTAGAATATAGCCCTCACAATTTCTAGGTACTTGGCCAGTTTCTCCCATTTCACTGCATAAGATCCTTTGTAATGACTGGTTAAAAGTAGGGAGTGGACATACACTTGGATGTTCTGGATCCCTTGATGCAAGGCTAATTGTAAGCCAGCAATCAGGGCTTCATACTCCGCTTCGTTGTTAGTCGCTTGGAATTCACACCTAACAGCCTCGGTTATCATGTCGCCCTGTGACGATTTCAGTATGATTCCAAGGCCTATCCCCCTAATGTTGGATGCCCCATCCGTAAATAGAGTCCAACATCATGAGAATTCTTCCTCCTACCGGCTCTGGAATTCTTGATCTACTTCATTTTCGATGTCACTGCTGAAATCAGCCACAAAGTCCGCTAAAGCTTGTGATATTATGGTTGTTCTCGCTTCATAGACCAGGTTGTAAGCACTCAGCTTCAAGGACCATTTTGCCATCCTACCTGACATCTCAGGTTATCTCAAAACAGACTTTATAGGGTAATTAGTTTTCACATGTATGGTATGAGTCTCAAAATATGTCTAAATTTAGTAGAAACCATACTTAGGGCTAGTATAAGTTTTTCCAAACGTGAATACCTGGATTCAGCGTCAAGAAGACTCTTACTTACATAATACACCGGGTGTTGTTGACCCTCTGCATCCTTGGTTAGGACTGCACTTACCGTATTCCTCGAAAATGCAAGGTACAATGATAACGGCTCCCCTGGATTCGGCTTCATCAGGAGGGGTGCATAAGATAGATACACCTTCTGATCTTGGAAGGTTTGCTCATGCTGGGACGTCCATTTAAATTTCTTGTTCTTCCTCAAGATGTCATAGAAATCTCGACATCTCTCCGAGGATTTGGAAATAAACCTATTCAAGGCTGCAACCCGGCCTGTTAGCCTTTGTACATCGTTGGTTGATTCGGGTGACTTGAGGTTTATGATGGCACGAATTTGTTCTGGACTAGCTTCGATTCCTCTTTTGGTCACCATGTAACCCGGGAATTTTCCAGCACCCACTCCAAAATGACACTTCTCTGGATTCAACTTTATATTGTATTTGTCCAAGATGTCAAAAGATTCTTTAAGATCCTGGACATGAGTGCTGACATTCAGGGACTTTACCACCATATCGTCTATATACACCTCCATAGTTTCTCCTAGATTTTCTTTGAACATCATATTCACCAATCTTTGATAGGTTGCCTCTGCATTTTTCAATCCAAAGGGCATAACAACATAGCAATAAATACCTGTGGGAGTAATGAACGCTGTATCCTCCTGGTCATTTGGCTCCATTTTGAATCTGTTGAAATCCTGAGGTGGCATCCATGAATGTTAACATTTCATGACCTACTGTCGTATCTACCATGGAATCAATGTGTGGTAAGGGAAAAGGGTCTTTAGGACATGCACGGTTCAGGTCTGTGTAATCTATACAGACCCTCCATTTGCCATTTTTCTTCTCCACTACTACCACGTTAGCCAACCATCTTGGAAACTTGACTTCCCTAATCATCTTGTTCTTCAATAGACGGTCCACCTCCTCTTGGATTATCACATACTTCTCAGGAGCATACTTTGTTTTCTTTTGATGCACGGGCCTGTAAGAGGGATCAATACCAAGTTTATGTGTTATTACATTTTTGGGTATACCTGTCATGTCTTCAGTATTCCATACAAACGTGGACATTCTGGATCAGAGGAACTCAACCATCTCTTTTTCAATAGAGCCAGGGATGTTAGTGCCAATTGATATTTTTTTCCGAGGATGCAAGGAGTCTAGAACTACTTGCGGTGACATCTTGCTCCCTTGCCTCCAGGGCGTCCCTGGCCTTTTTCTTTAATTTCTAACCTTGGCGAGCTTCCGATGAGATCTTCATAGATGATGTGTAGCAGTCCTTCGCCTCTTGTTGATCGCTATGGATGGTGACCACTCCCCTGGGTGTTGGCAGTTTTACGCACTGATGGTATGTCGAGGGGACAGCTTTCATGTCATGAATCCAGGGTCTGCCCAGGATGATGTTATACCTAGATGGAGCATCCATGACACAAAATTGTTGCAATGAGCTTCACCTCTCCCAGGGTGTTCTTCGTTTCGTCACTGAAACCTACGAGGACTGTGGAATTAGCGATGACTTCATCCTGGGGTATCCCCATCTTCGTCAATGTTTCTAGTTGAATGATGTTAACAGAACTGCCCCGTCAATCAGAATCCTCTTCACGAAGTGGTTAGCTATATAGAGCGTGATCACGAGCCCATCATGATGAGGGTCCATGACGTTGCACCTGTCATCTTCACCAAAGGTAACGTCTTTTACATCCGCTTGTACTGAGGCTTTGACTGACTTCCTAGGTACGTCTGACTTGGTCTCCCTTGCATGCCTTTTAGCTGCAGAATAAGAAGTACCACATATATCAGATCCACCAGAAATAACATAAATTACCTTTGCATCTGGGGAAGGGGAAGCTGCCCGCTCAGGATGTCCACGTGATCTGTCTGCATCCTGGGTTTGGTCACCACCCCTGGATTTTGCAGGCTGGTTAGTGCCCTTGGATTTATCTTTCTTTCTCCCTAAGAGCTCCTTTAAGAAGCCTTTGCTCAACAGGTAACTGATCTCTTTGCGCATAGCTATGCAATCCTCGGTCATATGGCCAAAGTCTTCATGGTACGCACACCATTTGGACTTATCTTTCCAGGGCGCTTGTTTATCCATCTTCCTGGGCCATCTCGCTTTGTCCCCTAAATCCTGCATATTGTTAATCACACCTGCAACATCGGTAGTAAAACAGAACTCATTAAAAGTAGGATACTCTTCATCGTCCTCGTCTTCACCCTGATCGACCATGTTAACCCTTGGATTATCAGGTTTGGAATAGGGTTTAGGCCTTTGGGACCTAGGATTCGCCGATTCTGATTTCCTGTTAGAGGAGCCGTATCCTGGGATAACGTCCACTTTTTCCTGCACTTTCCTGTCCTCTTTAAGCCTGATGAATCGTAGGGCCCTATGCCTTACTTCATCAAGTCTGTGACAGGGGTTCATCACAAGATCTTCATAGAAGGGTGAATCCTTCTTGAGGCCCATTTTGAATGCCTGGAAAGCGGTAGCTATGTCCATGCTGGGGATATCCAAGACCTCCCTGTCAAACCTGTTCACATAATCCCGGAGAGATTCGTTAGCATTCTGGGTAACCCTGTAAAGATCACTCGTCAGTTTTTCGAAACTACGACTACAAGAGAATTGGTTATTGAATAAGTTAATTAAATGAGAAAAAGATGTGATAGAAAAGGGTGAAACACTCAACAACCATTTTAAGGCCGAGCCTGTGAGTGTTGACCCGAAACCTTTACATAGGCATGCCTCCTTGAATTCAGGGGGCATGTAGATCACTTCCATCCTCTCCATATACTGAGCCACGTGTTCTTCCGGGTTAGTTGTGCCATCGTACAGCTTCATGCTGGGAGTCTGGAATCTCTTGGGTATTTGCACATCACATATTGGGGGAGTAAACCTTGAAAGTCGATGACTCGCCGGTGCCACTTCAGGGATAGGTTGGACCACCCCCGGAACACTCGAGATCATTTCTTTCAATTTTTTGAGCTCCCTGGCCACTGCTGGGCTAAGACCTGCGTCCTGCACAGATTCATTAGTAGGAGAACTAAGATTAGGAGTTCCAAGGATGTTACCAGTATCCTGGGTAGCTGTGCGCCCAGGATTCACGTTGGAATCCATGAATGTAGATACTCTGGGTCTGTCAGCCAAGGTGGTGTAAGCAGTAGCAAATGCAGGTCTTAGATTTTTCGATTTGGATGTCATCTGCCAAGCTGGACCCATTTCCAGGACTTTTGAATTGTAGCCTCCTAGCCTGAACATGGGATGCGGGTGTATGATCCACCCTGTTCATTTCCGACCTTAACCTAGCTACCTCTCCAAACATATCCTGATTCACTTTCTTTTGTTACTCCATGTATTGTTGCAAATTTGTGAACATGGTGAGGAGTTCATCAATTGAGACCAATACTGGGATTTCTCCACCATGTAGGGATCCTGTGATACCCTGATTGACAGTCCTGCTAGTGTTGCGGTTCACGGTAGTCGTTGTTGATGTGGTAACTTGTGGCGGTGGAGGAGGAAGGATAGTGCTAGTTGTATAAGAAGTGCTCGCAGGAGCAGTCGCATTCGAGGTACTTGGTTGTGTTGCCATTTTTTGATATATTTTTGTACAAATTAAGTTAAAAATGAATCTAACAAGAGTTTGGAAAAAGATTGACACCAATTGCCCCACGTCGGGCGCCAAATTGTTTTGGCTAAAAATTATAAGGCTAAATTTAGTAACCAAATTAGTTTGTGAGGTTAGATGTCTAGAATGCAGAGTTTGTAAAATTAAGTTTACCGGTTAAAATCCAAGGCTTGGATAGAAGAAATGGAAACACAAATGATAATTTCCCTGAATGCAACTAAGAACACCAAGATTTTTTAGGGGAAAAAGCGCTTAACCCTTGGATGTCTCTAAGAGCCGCCAGCATAAAAAACCCCTTGGCAACGATAACACACATTGCCCGTTTATTTCACTGAATACAATTCGATTACAAGTGTTTGCGGCAATTGATAGGTGAGTGAGTGAGAGTACAAGTGTTCGTCAATGCCTAAAATGAATCCCAATGCCGTGTATAAATACAAGTAGATCATAACTAACTATCCGTGATTCTTGGGATCTTCCTTTTAACGACTTGTAGCCGTTATTTGACCGAGTTTGGTGGCGGGTCTTCATTTCCACATGTGCTTAGACTTTGACTGAGTCCACATGACCATTATCCATATTCTCGTTCCTAGCTTGATCACATAGAGTCAAAGAAAAATATTAGTAACCTCGCCGTAGCATGCAGGGTATCCGTGCATGCTGGGACCAAGTAGATAAAATAGATAAATTCAGAGTACATTACATCTTGGGATGATAATCATATAAAGGTACCACGAACATAAATAGAAATTCTGGGTATCGGTAACCGAAAGTGCAGTCCCTGTATATTTGACATCCAGGGGTTTTAAGCTATCGGAGGTCATTAGTAAAATTCAGGGGCAAAATCCAACGGTATAACAATATATATATGCATCTTATTGGGGTATCATTGGTCCCAACTGACCCTCATTTCCCCTAAACACACCTTATTGGTTATATACACACCTTATTGGGACTCATTGGTCCCAACTAAACGTCATTGCCCCTAAACACACCTTATTGGGCCATCATTGGTCCTAAACACAACTTATTAGTTACATACACACCTTATTGGGATTCACTGGTCCCAAATGACCCTCATTGCCCCTAAACACACCTTATTGGGCCATCATTGGTCCTAAACACAACTTATTGGTTACATAAACACCTTATTGGGACTTATTGGTCCCAACTGACCCTCGTTTCCCATAAACACACCTTATTGGTACTATGTATGTAAAACACAAAAACGGATCTTACTAATGCATGATCACGTTCCGTTTGATTGATAACAAGTTCAAGGTTACAGAGAGAGAACAGAGAGCAAAACACTACAGATTACACACAGTTAAGAACTCAACACTCACAACTACTCTGAAACACAAGAGCTAAAATTATTTATATGGTTCTGCCCGGCGTACCAGTTAACCTGCGTACCAGATGTCCTTGGCTGCGTACCATCTGGTCCGTCCACTGGTACGCTGGTACCAAGACTTACAAAACGACTAATACAATGACAAAACGCCTAGACCTAGCATTAGATATCATAACATGTTCTAACAAACTCCCCCTTGTCTCATGCTAGTCTTTAGAAGCTTTTGTCTTCGTCTCTTTCCAATACTGTCTTCAGTTATTTCCAGCATGAATTCCAAAAGCATAGCAAACTCTTATCACTCTCTAAAACTGCAAGGCTTGCTCAACATCCTCAGCCTTGTATAGAATTTTGTTGTGATAGAGCTTGTCAATATCTGCTTCAGACAAGTTAATCAACCACATAGGATCAAAAATCCTAACCACCTTGTTCTCTTCTTTGACAACAATCACTGCTTCTACAATATACTCATCATAGTACCACCATCTTAAAGTCTTTATGAAATTCTGCTCTAGCCTTTCAAAGGTATCTTCTTGAGTTGAATAGGATTCTTGTACTTTAAAACCACCACTGCTCTTCGAGTTTTCAGATGAATATCTGTTGGATGATCAGTATACTTTGGCCTTTGAGGATTTAATATCTGAATCTCTTTTGACATTCTTCTAGCAGCTTGTTTTTGAATAATTCAGCCGAAGGATGTTCACCATAATTCAAGAATGGCTTTCTAGATAACCCCCTCACATCACAGACTAGCAATGTATCAAATCTTTTTGCATTCTTCAAGTAGATAATACCTAATTCTTTCTTTACAGCATAACACTTGGACTGCGAGTCGAACATCCAACTGATAATATTCCCAGTGGCTACACCTCTGTTTTCAAAGAATATCTTCTGATTAATAGCCTTTGTTGGTTTCACCATAGGTATCTTCTTCGACCTTTGTTCCTTCATCCATTCATCATATAACCTTCTTTCCTCTTGTTCCTCTGAGAAACTATCAGATTCAGCAGATTCAGGTTGTTCAGGTTGTTTCTCAGTTTCTTTCTTCTTTAACTCCTTCTTAACTTCTTCCTCATCATCTCTTGCAAAGAAATTAAATCCTCCAGATTGATCATTATCGGTGATATTACCATGGACTTTTGGATCATCTGGATATTCTTCTACAGTCATGTCTTCAACCTCTACATGTTCCTCTTCATACTCAAACTCATCATCTGAATCTTCTTCTTTGTGAGGCTCAGCGAAAGGAACTTTATCAACATCTTCATTATTTAGAGCATATATCGCACCAAGTTGCTCTTTTGAATATTGATGTAAAAACTCTCCTTCTTCAATAGCAACTCTTATAATCGTTGTTACATCATACACATCTTTGCCAGATGACTCCCCCTAAGATGCAGCGACAGATGTTCCAGCTGCACCAGAAGCACCAGAACCATCTCCACCAACACCTCCTTCCGGGTCATCCGTGTAATTCAAATACCTTGACACATCATCGTCTTCTCTACAAGCCTCTTTGTTGGAACTTATAATAAGTGTGACTGACGCCATCAAATCTATTCTCGAATAATTCGGTTGAATAATCCATTGTGTTTTGATTCAGAGACACGGGTTGTGATGATCGAGGCTTGCAAGTTTGGACCGAAGACGTTTTCTTGAAAAGTCAACTGTTCGAGTCAACGGTCAACGTAAAAGTCAACAAAAGATCGGTTCGAGCGAGTCAAGATTCATATTAATTAAATCAACTTTGATTTAATTAATAATTTATTTTAGTTGTTTATTTGTAATAAGCTCATTTTATTTTTGTGTCTTGCTAGTTAGTGGGCTAGAGAGCACATGGGCTCTCCTATATATAGGGTGAGTGTGCTCATTTGTAAGAGTGATGACTCTTAGAGTGAGTGAGCACCATTCTAGAGAGAGAGAGTCTCACATTGGGTTTGAGCTCAACCCAATGTGACCATGGATTTCCTATGACGACTTTGTAATCATTCGGTTCGTTGTAATCATTCAGTAATAATCAATGAATCGTTTGATTTATTATTTCTTGTTATAGATGTTCTTAGATTCTCATCATCCCGTCTCCTTCATCTAATCTTCGTTCTTGCTACTCGGACAACTCAGATAGTTTGTCAGTCTCACATGTTTGTATTGCCACCAAGGGGGGAATTTGTATGACCTATCTTAGGTTGGTGGCAAATCAAACATTACACCTTAGGAGATGGTTTCATCCTTCACTTGGGTTTTGCAAATAACACTAAGTGATTTCATAATTACATCCCTTAACGATCCCATTATGATTCTTAGAGTTTTGGGATTGTTCTTAGTGATTTCCAGATAGTCTTCGCGATTTGGACACTGTGCTTGGTGATCTGGATTTGTTCTTGGAGATCTCGTTTGTTCTTGGAGATCTCGCTGATAAGCCTTGGAGATCTCGTTTGTTCTTGGAGATCTCGCTGATAAGCCTTGGAGATCTCGTTTGTTCTTGGAGATCTCGCTGCAAAGCCTTGGAGACCTCACCAACCTTGGCGACCTCACCAAGACTTGGTCATCTGGGAGTTACTCTTGGAGACCTCACCAAGATCCTGGCGATCTGGGAGTTGCTCTTGGCGACCTCACCAAGACTTGGTGATCTGGGTTTTGTTCTTGGCGACCTCACCAAGACTTGGTCATCTGGGAGTTGCTCTTGGCGACCTCACCAAGATCCTGGCGATCTGGGAGTTGCTCTTGGCGACCTCACCAAGACTTGGTGATCTGGGTTTTGTTCTTGGCGACCTCACAAAGGCTTGGCGACCTCACCAAGTGTTCTTGGCGATTTCACAGTTGTTCTTGGCGATCTCGTCAGTTTGATGTCATAAATTTCACTAACTTCAATAACATTCTCTTGATTTCACTGCAATCACGACCTGTGCTCTCTCCAGTATAAATAGCAACACTAGAATAACCCTAAATAACCTTCTGGACGGCTGTTTGAAGTTAAAGAGCACTTGTGTGTGAAAAATCCTCGTGTTCTTGAGTTTCAGAGGCGAAATCTAAGGATTTCAACAAGCAAACACTATGATTTGATAATGGATTCATGATTATCCGCACTTGAATCTGTGTATTGGATGAGTAAAGACTCAAATTTGGTCCTGACATTTACCGGTTAATTCATGAGATGAGAACTCAGAAAATTCTTTGTCATGGGCGATCAACAATACATAATTTTCCCATTTTTCTGGTAATGCTTCCAAAATCTTTTCTTCAATTCTTCATCGGTTTTCTCAATCCCAACAATCCCAACACCTTTCGTCGACTCTTCTTGTATTGATCGTTGTCTTCACATCTTACCGATAACGCATCCCACAATTGTTACGATTTCTTGTAAGTGCTGAATTGATGTAGCAATTCAGTAGGTAAAGCCATGGTAAGATAACCAAAGACTTTTTGTTCAAGCTCATAACTTTTCCTTTCAGCAGCATCAAAATATTTTATTTCCTTATAATCCCCTTGATCAGTTGGATGAACATAAAGCTTTTGAATTGGAATCCATAAATCAATGTAATTTGTGCTAAAATAAAGCAGAAAACCGTTGCTTCCAATTTTAATAATCTTCCAACTTCAACAACTTGGGAACTTTCTGGCTTGTTCCAATTTTGTTATCAAAATGAATCAGGGTTTGCATCGCGTTTGCATAACGGCAAAAGCTTGGAAATCCGACATTTTGAAAATTTCTCAAAATCTGGTAGCCGAACTAAACCGAATAGAAGAAATGCTATCCGAACCAAGCCGGACTGAAGCTTATCCGAACTGAGGACTTTCACGAACCTGTCCGAACCAGAAAGTACACGAACAGATACTATTCGAACTAAAAAAATATCCAAACTAATACGAACCAAAACCCCGAACTCAGCCGAACCGGGATTTTGTGTAAACGAACTGGGCCGAACCTAACTCAAATGAACCGAAAACGAACGAAGGTGTCCGAACTGGGACTTCGTTTAACCGAACAAAACCAAACTTAACCGAACTGAAGCTGTGGGTGTTCGAACTGAACCAAAAACAAACGAACCTACGCGAACTGCTAGTTCGGACGACGGTTATTTTCAGATCTGGAATCCTCACACGAACAGAAACGAACTGGACATGTTTCGATCAAAACTTCGTGATTTTGGACAGATTTGAATGATATTTCAGCAGTAGATCAGAAAAAGTGACGAGGATTGAAATTTTCGCAAAACTCTCAACCGAAACGGTCAAAAACTTTAAAAAACACTCCAAATATTTGAAAAACGACACTTTTTGTTTCAAAAACTCCAAAATAGCAACCACAGATTAGTAGAGTGAACCAGAGCGTAGGCGTTGGATCGTCTACTCGATCTAGCTATTTCGGATACAAACGAGTAATTAAAGATTGTTTTATTGATCAAACTTGAACAATTACAATCTAGAAATCACGTAGAACAGACACAGAGAATACACCTTGGAAACACACACTTAGCTCTAGACTCTCTTTCACTCGTTACTTAATTACAAAGCAATTTGTCTATTTATAAACAGCTGAATGAACTCAGACGAACTGCCAGTTCGTCTGATCTGAACCCATCCGAACTGGCAGTTTGGATGACACTAGTTCGTGTTAGTTCGGACTCAGTTCGTGTAGCAGCATCCTTTTAACATCGTCTTGTTTAGCTACTTCACATGACGAACCATATATGCACTAACACGTACCATCTCGGATGTGACCATCCAGCCCTTTAGGTGGGACCCGAACCTTGAAAACGGATAAGAGCTGATAAAACCGAAAAACCGAGAGAAGCGTATATAGGCATAGTATGTCAATTAAGGTATTAGTAGTATCCTTGAAACACTTCACAAACATCACACACAAGTCGGAGTCTGAAACATTGGTGATCAACTGAAAACTGCTAAGTATTGCGAATTATGTGCAAACTGTTATGTGAATTTAATTGTATGATCAAAAATCGCTATGTGGAAAATTGATACTTGATTTTATTGGATTCAATGTGATAAAAATGATGGTGAATTGAAAATGGGAGAAAACCTTGAATACCGTGAAAACCATGAACAAAAACGCGAAAAACAGACAAATCGGAATGCGGTCAACAAAAATCAACAAGGCTGCCAGAGGGGGAGATCTAGGTGTATCACCTAGAGCAACCCAAGGCCCTAGGCGATTAGCCTAAACCAACTTTTTCAGCAAACCCTAATTTCTCCACTATATAAACACCATTACCCACCACCACTCCATTTGCTCAATTCCAGACGTTTCACCAGCCTCATTCAAAACGCTTAACACCCTTCTACTCAATTATCATCAAGATTTGAGCTTTATTACAAGTTTCAAGCCCCAATTTCATCCTTTCTCATCCTACATCATTCGGTATGTGTTTTTTTATGTTTAAGTTGTCAAGATCCAAGCTTTTTGATGGATCTTGGTCTGATCTATGATTGACTGATGATATCTAGTATAGATCTAGTGATTTGGATAGAAACGAATGCATCTTTTGATTAAAAATTTGGCTTTTATGCATGATATTGTGATATGAGCTAGATCTAGGGTTTTTCATGGAAAATCATGCATGCATGTGGATAAAGGTTGATGATTTGTGCTAGATCTATGTTGTAATGACTTAATAATGATAGATCTAGGGTTGATGATGTATAAAGTTGTTGACTTTGTGTGAGATCTAGGATGAAAACATGATTTCGGTTGCCATGCATGCAAGATCTTGAATAAAGGCACATGATTGGTGTTAGATCCATTATTTGAGTATGTAATATAGGTTATTAGATGCATGATGATGTATATAGTTCTGAACTTGATGATCAAATGCATGTCGATTATTTTATAAAAATTATTTATGTGAAAATATGATGAAAATAGCCTATTAAGGCAAGATAGCTTTCATGCATGTGGTTGGGAATCTATGATATAGTTTGAAATGTGTCAAATGATGATCTATGTGATTTGCATGTGATGATGATGTTGTATATATATGGAATTAGCCTACATGTGATAAATATATATTTATCGGTAAATAAATAAATTGGGAAAACACATGATTATGAGCATGAGGTTACTTGGCTATGTGTTTGCATGCCATAAGTCAAATTGATTACGAGTTATACGAGTGTACAAGTCCTAAGTCTCCTACCTTGGTGGGAATGAAAAGACTTTGTATGATCGCCCCGTCGATCGTACATCGTATACGTGGGGTAATGTCGAAAGTCATTATGACGCATTATGTTTATCATGATACAATGAGTTCTATGTGTGATACGTACTAGGTTATGTATAGAAAACCTAAATTCAATCACCAATGTGTATTCGAGTCCACTTGTCTATAGTTCGCGCGTTGTCGGGACGGTGGGTCAAACTTAGTCAACACTCACACGATTGCTTGTCATAGGTTGAAAATGCGTGAGCGGTGGATCGTCTACTAGATCGTATCGAAATCAATGGTTAAACGAGTAAACACGAGAGTAAATACAAAGAAACTTGTATTAGACCAGAGAGAAACACCACAGAGTACACATACAAGATCTGACCCAGAAGTCTTTAATTCAATACAAGACACTGCTATTTATAGATGAACTACACAAGCCAAAACTCGATCAACCGAACCTCAGGTTCGGACCATGTTCGTATGTGTTCGAACTCTGAGTTCGCATATAGTTCGGATCATAGCAATCTTGCAGCATTGTCTTGTATTTGATACTTCTCATGACGATCAGGAACTATGTATCAACATAGGTGAAGTCTAGGAGGATTCACCATCACTATCAGGCGTCTCACTATTCGGAAACTTAATTTCACCCTAAGGTGAGTTCATGGCCCCAATTTGTATTGTTTTACTTTTGGGGGAGAAGACATGCGGTAAATGTTACGTTTTCATAAACGCTCTCTTTTACTTAATATACTATATTGTGACCATAGCGAGTTTCAATTTGCCAAATCACAAAAGTCCTTCTACATTCGTACCATGAATATCGATTCGATAATGGGGAAATATTTAGTAGATCTACTGGGTCTGATAAGCCCTGCCCCGGCTAGTCGTCCTAGCCCCAATTGCCTTCTAGGGAGTGGAGACGGGTGTTATATTGTCCTAAGGTTTCACTCATTGCTCGGCAAAGGCATGAGTGGGAAGGCAGTTTCATTCAGTCAAGTAATGGGTACAGGGCGCTATTGGGTTATAATAAGCATGGATTAGCTATCTACTGGTATAATAATTGCTTTGGGATCGGTATCCCGCTCTTGGGTTAGGTTTGGTTGAGACTAATCGGGTAACTTACGTTTTTGATAAATGATTGTTCAACTGTTTCATTCAAACTCTGTGAACTCACCAACCTCGTGTTGACGCATTTGACCATGTTTCTTCTCAGGTCCTTAGGAGCACGCTAAGGAGCACGTTTAGGAATCATGGTTCATTCATTACTCTGCATGTTTGGTTAAACACTCAAAACTGTTTTGATAAATGTTATGAACTTTAAAACTCAGAACTTTCAAACGATCTTAATATGCATGTATTATGTTTGGTGTGTCTAGTGACTCAGATCCTGGTAGGTCATGCCTTCAAAATGGTGGTGCCCCCATGGCGGATTTCAGGGGTGTGAGAGCTTCCGAGTGACAATCGAGACTTTGGGCCGTAAGCAGGATCACATTGAACAAGTGCATAACAAGTCGGTGGATCATGTGCTGGCGTGTAGGAATAGGTTGGTTATGTCAAATAACGACAACTTGTAACTCATGCTAGGGTTACCGTGTGAGGATATTTATCTGAAACCCCTGGAGGGGGAGGTCCCGAGGATCATTAGCGGAAGTCTCTGTCCGGGGAGCCGAAGGGCAAAGCGTAGTTGTTATTTTCGACTATCATTATAGCCTGTTTAATTCTTTTACTATCTATGCAACTTGTCAGAAGTTGTTTCTTTATCTATCGTGACACATAAAAATTTGAACTTCAGTTTAAATAAATGAAATTGCAAACCAGTTGCGACTTTATTTTGGTTGAAATTGTTGTTAAATTTGTTATGTGTTTCTTTTGCCATTGATTATTTGTACTGTGTTTGAAAGATAAACACCGAGATGTTAATCATTTTTGTATACTATGAATAAAGATCATGGTAGGTCGTGGACGAGGATGTGGAATCAACATGATAGCAGAAGAGCTTCACACAGTCATCGGTCAGAGTGTTGCAGCAGCCTTAGCAGCACACACTCAAGAGAATCCAAGTGTACCTTCATGGAGTGCAAACCTCCCCCCCCCCCCCCCATTCAAAGGAACGGAAGGGGTGGTTGACTTGTTAAGGTGGGTGGAGAAATCTGAATCAGTGTTTGGAAGGTGCAACTGTCCAGTTGAGTCACGAGTCCAGTATGCCACAGGAACGCTTGAGGGAGTGGCATTAATGTGGTGAAATGCTCAAGTACAAGTTCTGGGTTTGGATGATGCTGATGCAACACCATGGGCTGAGTTTACCGGCATGCTGGTGGAGGAATATTGTCCACGAATGGAAATTAGGAAACTCAAACTGGATTCGGAAATTTGAAAATGGAAGGATCAGAGATTGAAGCTTATGTTGCTCGATCGAATGAACTAGCTTGTTGTGCCCTACTATGGTAGAACCATCTTACAGGAGGAATGAACGGTTCATCGATGGGTTGGTACCCCAAATTCAAAGCCTGGTGACTTCTAGAAACCTTACAAACATCAGAGACACGATTCATCTCGCTCATAAACTGACTGACCAAGAAGTGCAACAAGGAACCCTACCGCCTCGGAAGGCATTGTCTGGTTCTTCTGACAACAAAAGGAAATGGGATGATACTAGTAATGACAAGTCTGGTTCCGGTCAAAACCAGAACATGAAAGTCGACAGCAACAAGAGTAAAAAGAACAGTCAGGGTTCGAGTGATATTGCTGGTAGATATCATGGAACTCTGCCTAAATGTGACAAGTGTGGCTTTCATCATGAGGGGAATTGTGAAAGCTTAAAGTGCCGCAAGTGTGGAAAGGGTGGACACAAAGCAGAATATTGCAGAAACAAAGGAAAAAATGGGCAAGGTAATCAAGGAAACAAGTCAGGATGCTTTAAATGTGGCCGGATGGGGCATCTTAAGAGGGACTGTCCAAAGCTAAAGAGGAACAGAAAATGGGGCAGCGACAATAATGGAAATCGTCAGGCTTAAGCGTACGTAATTGGAACAAGATGACTTTGAAGTAAAGAAAGACGTCTGTACGTGGTAAGTCTTTTCTCTCAAAGCGTATTTCATTTCGTTACTTCTCTTTGATGTCGACGCTGGTGGAATCCTTATATCAAATGACTTTGGTAAAGCTATTACCATGATAGATCGCCTGTTAGGATTTGGGTGTTCGATAGACCCCGTGAATTGTAGGCTAGTTAAAGCAAACTATATCGTTCAAAGTTGCGACAAAGCTTTTGAGCCATTATGTGAATATGGGACTGCTACTGCCAACTTTGGGAGACTTTGAAGGGATCATCGGAATGGATTGATATTCCAAGTGTCAATCAATAAATCATATAACAAGAGATCGTAGCTAATTAGCTCGGGACGTTGAACAGTTGAATGAGGAACCTCGCGCTGAAGGAACCCTACCCATTTGAGATTCTTTGGAAGTATACTGTGAGACTAGCTAGGTTTTCCTCTAACTCGGTAGATGGAAATTCGAGTAGGTATGACACTTAGGGCAACGCCAAATGCCCGAGCGCCTCATGGACTCGCGCCTAGTGAGCTTTCGGAAAATAGATGCCCAAATGCAAGATTTGTTGGGAGAAAGTTTCGTAAGCCTAATCCGCCTTTTTGTTTGTAAGAAGAATGGTGAGATTCTTCGAGCGTGCACCAGCTATCGGAACTGGAAAAGGGAACCATGATGAATCCATAATTTTCTTCTGCTCATCGAAGAACTACTTATAGCTTCGAAGGTCGAGCCGCTATCCAGAGATCAACTTAAGAGCTGATTTTCTTCATTTAAAGGTCCGAGAGGAAGATATCCCGCCAATAAGCTTATGGGACTCAATGTAGGCGTTATGAGTTTTTGGCTATGCCGTCTGACTGACCAATGCAACCTAGCATTCATGAGTTTTATGAATCAAGTTTGTGAGTCATATTTTGATTAGTTCATCATTGTGCTCAGTGATGACTTTCGCATTTGTTCCAAGACAAAGGAAGGCCACACCAAGCGTCTTCGCTTAATCTCTTGGCTTATTGAGAAATGAGTAGCCGCATGCTAAGTTCACGGAATGTGACACCTATATTTGGGAAGTATAATTTTCGCGTCATGTCGTAAATGGATTGGGAACTTGTTTGAATTCATCAAGGATTGACCTGTACCTAAGACGCCGACCGAAGTACGCTAATTCTTCGGCCTGGTGGGCTATTACAGGGAATTCTTCGAAAGCTTTTCATGGATTGCGAAACCTTTAACGGTTTTACCGCACAAGAGCATTGTGCATATTCAGGATGCAAAGTGGGACACTGCACTTTAGCTATTGAAGCCAAAGTCCTACAAGTGCACTTATTCTTTCCTTGCCAGAAGGAGCTAAATACCTTGTCATGCACTATGATGCAGCTATGCGAGGATTTGATTGTATGCTCATGTAACGTAATAAGTCTATCGCACATGCCTCTTGACAACTCTGGGATAACGAGCAACGTCATACAACTCCTGATCTGGAATTGGGAGCCGTGATTTTTGCGTTGAAGATCCATGGACGTACTTGTACAGTACAAATAATTTACATCGATCACAAGCGTCTTCAGTGTATCTTCGACTGGAGATGATCGAGTATGGAGCATCGATGCTGATTTGATTTTTTTAGAAAATTAGAGTGTACCATGGGGTACCGATCGGGTATGGGTAATGTGGTAGCTGAAGCCCTAAGCCATAAGGGAAACGAAGCCAAAGTGTATTCGGGCTTTGCAGCTAACAATTCATCTTGAGTTACCAGATCGAATTTGTAAAACTCAGCTCGTGATGCTAAAGGATGAGAACTGGGAGTCGGAACTACTGCATGGAATGAGAAAGCAATCTGGAGTCAGAATAAATGGAATTAGACACTTGGGGCAAGCACTGAGGAAACGGGCCGGTGTGAGCACCGTTACCCCTGCTCAAACTCTAGGAGTCCTGTTAAGGACTTACCTGGGTTATTTTGAGTGTAATTAGGGATGTCAACTGCCGTTGGTGGAGTTTTACTATAGCAGCTGCTATTGCTATAGCGTTAGATCAACACCGTTTGAGGTTTTCCTTGGCTGTAGCTGCTGATCACAAAACTGCTAGGATAGGGGTGGGTGATAGCCAGCTTACCAAGTTTGAGTATGTTCGCAAATCAACCGGGAGGGCTGTTTGGATGCGAAGTCGCATAGCAGTCGCTCACATTTTGTAGAAAGCCTATGTCAATAAGCTTATCAAACTATTGGAATTCAGGATTGAGGTTGAATCCTTCTAAGAATCTCGCATTGGAAATGGTTAATCGTTTCAAGAAACGGAGAGAGCTAAACCCCAGGTGTGGTGGATTATCCGAGATTGTTGAATGTATGGGTTAAGACATCTGCAGATCGAACCTTTCAGAGGAGCTAAGCAGCGTGCATAATCGATATATCTAATGAACGCCTGTTGGGCGAACCGTTTGTAGTCCACGCGGGAAGGTGGAAGCTGACAAGTGACTGCATCCCATAAGGAAACTACTGGAGATAATGAACCGTAAAGTTAAATAGCTCAAGCAGGATGAGATTTTGATGGTTAAAGTTCAGTGGAACTTATAGCGTAAACCCGAGTTTATCTGAGAATGCAAGAGACAGATGATGCGCAGGCATCCGAACTTATTCAAGCTAGCCGCGACGAAAAACGACGATAACTCTTAAATTTTGGGACGAAATTTCCTAAAAGGAGGGGATGATGTGAGAACCTGGAAAAAATTTCCTTTGCTTTTGAGTAGCAACACATTTTATGATTCATGTTTGGTGCAAAATCTTTGCAACAAGGTTGCAGCGTTTTCGATTCTAAAACTCTTTGCGATGGAGTTGCAACTTTTAAACTCGTGATACTTACACGCTTAGCAATGGGGTTGCGAACTTAATTTTCAGGACGAAAATTCTCTAACAAGGGAAGGATGTGACAATCCGGCCCTTGGGGTGGGATCCGAGCCTTAAAAAACTGGATAAAAACTGATAAAACCGACAAACCAGGCGACACGTATATATGTGTAGTATGTCAATTAAGGTATTAGTAGTAGCCTTGAAACATTTCACAACATCACACACAAGTCGGAGTCTCGAAACATTGGTGATTAACTAAAAGTTGCTAAGTATTTTGAATTATGAGCAAACTGTTATGTGATTTAATTGTATGATTATAAATCGTTATGTGGAAAGTTGATACTTGATTTAATTGTATGATTATAACCCGAAAGCAAAATGCCGATCCCAAAACAATTAATATACCCTTGGTTAGCTAATCCATGCTTATTATAACCCAATAGCGCCCTGTACCCATTACTTGACTAAATGAAACTGCCTTCCCCCTTATGCCTTTGCCGAGCAATGAGTGAAACCTTAGGACAATATAACACACGTCTCCACTCCCTAGAAGGCAAGTGGGGCTAGAGCGACTAGCCGGGGCAGGGTTTGTCAGACCCAGTAGATCTACTAAATATTTCCCTGTTATCGAATCGATATTCATGGTACGAATGTAGAAGGACTTTTGTGATTTGGCAAATTGAAACTCGCTATGGTCACAATATAGAATATTAAGTAAAAGAGATTGTTTATGAAAACGTAACATGCATTTACCGCATGTCTTCTCCCCCAAAAGTAAAACAATAAAAAGTGGGGCCATGAACTCACCTTAGGGTGCAATTAAGTTTCCGAATAGTAATCGCCTGATAGAGATGGGAATCCTCCTAGACTTCACCTATGACACGTAGTCGTGTGAATGTTGACTAAGTTTGACAAACCATCTAGACAACGTGTGGACAATAGCCAAGTGGACTCGAATACACATTGGTGAATGAATTTAGGTTTTCTATACATAACCTAGCACGTATCTCACACAGAACTCACTGTATCATGATAAACATAATGCGTCATAATGACTTACGACATTACCCCGCGTATACGATGTACGATCGACGGGGCAATCGTACAGAGTCTTTTCATTCTCACCGAGGTAGGAGACTTAGGACTTGTACACTCGTATAACTCGTAATCAATTTGACTTATGGCATGCAAACACATAGCCAAGTAACCTCATGCTCATAATCATGTGTTTTCCCAATTTATTTATTTACCGATAAATATATATTTATCACATGTAGGCTAATTCCATGTTTACACAACATCATCATCACATGCAAATCACATAGATCATCATTTGACACATTTCAAACTATGTCATAGATTCCCAACCACATGCATGAAAGCTATCTTGCCCTAATAGGCTATTTTCATCATATTTTCACATAAATAATTTTTATAAAATAATCGACATGCATTTGATCATCAAGTTCACAACTCTATACATCATCATGCATCTAATAACCTATATTACATACTCAAATAATGGATCTAACACCAATCATGTGCCTTTATTCAAGATCTTGCATGCATGGCAACCAAAATCATGTTTTCATCCTAGATCTCACACAAAGTCAACAACTTTATACATCATCAACCCTAGATCTATCATTATCAAGTCATTACAACATAGATCTAGCACAAATCATTAACCTTTATCCACATGCATGCACGCTTTTTCATGAAAAAAACCCTAGATCTAGCTCATATCACAATATCATGCATAAAAGCGATATTTTTTTTATCAAAAGATGCATTCTTTTCTATCAAAATCACTAGATCATTACTAGATATCATCAAACAATCATAAATCAGACCTAGATCCATAAAAAAGATCGGATCTTGATAACTTAAACACAAGCAAAACATAGGAAAACATATACGAATGATGTAGGATGAGAAAGGATGAAATCGGGTCTTGAAACTTGTAATAAAGCTCAAACCTTGATGATGATTGAGTATAAGGGTGTTAAGGTCGTGAATGAGGCTGGTGAAACGTCTGGAAGTGAGCAAATGGAGTGGTGGTGGCCAATGGTGTTTATATAGTGGAGAAATTAGGGTTTACTGAAAAAGCTGATTTAGGTGTATCACCTAGGGCCTTGGGTTGCTCTAGGCAATACCCCTAGAGCTCCCCGTCTGGCAGCCCTATTGACTTTTGTTGACCGCAGCCTGTTTAGTCCGTTCACGTTTTTGGTCACGATTTTCAAGGATTTCTCCCATTTTCATTGAACCTGATGACACCCTTTTGCCTCTTGATATGGCACGGCCTGTGCCCATCTCAATACGACCTTTGCCTCTGATGACATAAGATTTGGAGATCAAGCTTCTGACACGGCAGGGCTTGCACACACCGCGTGCCACTGACGAAGGAAGATTTGCGGATCAAAGTCACTGACACAACACGGCCCGTGCCAAGCAGGGCACGGCCCGTGCCTCTCCAGACGACTTGCCTATAAAAGCTAGCCTCCACCACTTTTTAATTCGCTCAAATATTTCCTCTCCTCTCCCACTTTTAGATTAGTCGAGCCACTTAGCGTTTTCGAGTCTTTAAGTATGTCAGAGTCTGTAAGAACTATAACCAGCATTAGTAAATGAAAGCATTTTGTCTATGAAATTCTTCGTTTACTACCTGGCACATCTTTAAGCTAATCAGCAATGATTAGTTCAACTCTTACACTTGGTTGGAGGTAACCAACTTTTAATGAGTTTTCGAGTTGTCTTTATAACGTTGTTTTAAGGTGTGTCTAATGACTTTATGCAAACCCTTTTTATTGAAAGTTTATTAGCGATTTCTGAACCAAACGTGCTCTTCGTATCACAGACCATTTGGGGAGTCGAAATCCCAAAGGCCGGACTTGTGATACCCGGTCGGGGGACGATGCATGATCCGAAAGGTGACTTGTGTCCCATGCTACATGATACGATCGAGGTCTTTATGTCTATGTAAGCAAACTCGGCTGACCACGTAGGTGTGGGCTGAAAGTATTTGGTTGGGAATGAGTATTGGTAATATTTTATCACTTCATGGAAGCTGAGATGGTACGTGTTTGTGAACTTGGCTCTGATTACGTCGGACGTACACATGTGGAGGGCTAGGTGCGAATGAAACGGAACAGATTCCCTTAAAAATATCATTTTCATAATAAAATAATCCGGCACGGAGGGTTGTTCCCTTGCTGGTTCATGACGGCGTGTCGAGTACTGTAAGTCGCCAGTTTGAGAGGCCCCGTAAGTAGGTGGCATTATACCACTTTGTTTGTTTATAAGTGGCACCTTCCCACGGCGTTCGTACTCCTTGTAGACGGTTGATCGTGGAGATAGTGAATCAGCCTAAGATTCCAAAAGGTGGCTGGTCTTCTGCTGATATAAATCTTAAAGCAAAGTCATAAAGTAACAACTCGATTTCAAGTTAATGGTATGTTTCTCCAATCAATATTGACAATGAGTACTTAAATCTCAAAACCCATTTATATATATATATATATATATATATATATATATATATATATATATTACTAAACTTTGTTTCTAAAACTAAAAGATAGAGTCTGGTTAAACGTTAACAAATGTTGAGTATTGGGAGCTCTCATTTTCCATTGTGTCATGTCGACCTCGATTTAACTTACCACTACTATATATCCCACGATAGATGCACTTTCCCATGTAACGTGGTGAAATGGTAGTTGTCAAGTAAATCAGGTATTATAAATTTAAAAGCTTCAAGTTGCTAAAAAGGTTAAAGAAAAACTGTCATAGTTTTAGTGCACCTCAGCACACGTTATGCTTGTTGGCGTCGTTGCTGGGGTCACAAACAAGGATTCCAAGAAAATTCCGCGTTAACGGCTTAACCAAAATTTTCCTTTTATTTCTATCTAAATATATAAAATAAAAATATTATATTAGTATACTTTAGTTAATTAATATATAGTAGTATATATATAATAAAAAAAACAACCTTTCACTTTTGGTCTCCTACCTACACTGCACCCGAAGAAGAATTTGTCTGGCCAGTACCCACTCGTCTCAGGTACGGGAAGGAACAGGAAGACAAGAAGGAAAGAAGAAATCATCAACGGCCAGGGAAGTTATTGTAGTTAAAAAAAATTATGAAAATAACAACCCTCGGCCCAGGTAAGTGTTTTTATTTCAACTTGTTTGAAGAAGTCTGGAAAATCTTTTAAGATAAAACTATCAGAATTTCCCGTCTGATAGAATCAAATAAGATTTTGATCAAACTAAGTTTTCGAAATTTACCAAAAATGTCAATAAACCAGGTCTAACTTCCGACCTGTAAATAAACCAAGCTGTTTTAGAATAAATAAACTTTTGAAGAAAACTTTGAGGTTTTTAGTTTCTTATATGACCACCATATCACCAGAGGGACCGACAGCCCGACACGTTCTTAATATGACATCATTTTTTTTAATAGAAAATTAAATAATTTTCTTAAAAGTATATTAAAGGGGAATTACTTTTAAAAAACGGTTGAGCAACTGTCCAACATGGGTCGTGCCCCCACCAAGCACGCCCCGTGCTGAGCGGGACCACAGCCGAACAAAAGGGCAGAACACCCCCTTTGTGATGTAATTTAGCACGGGTCGTGTCACGAATTCTCTCTAGGCAATTTCCATCTCCACGTCACGAATTTCTTCCCTCACCATGACCATCATGTAAGTTACTAAACCCCCTTTGTTTTTTCTTTAAAATTCTAGTTAGGGTAAAATTTTAGTCAAATTAGGGCTTTTCTTCGAATCCGAGGTTAAAGACCGAATTGACTGAAATTTGTTGTAGGATTGTGTCTAATAAGTGTCTAATTATCATCCTTGTTTATCGTCCATGTCAGAACACACGAATTAGGGTAGTTCTTGATAATTTTTCCCAAAAACTCTAGTCTAGAAAAAACTTAGATTTATGATAGATGACTTGAGTTTTGGAAGAATTGTTGATAGGGTATTAAAAATCAGATCCTGAACATGTAAAAAGTTTTCGATTTCGAAAAAATTCACGATTTTATGGGTTGAACACCAAAGAACAGATGAACAACACGCCCGGTGTTCGAACCGACATGGGCCGTGCTATTCTTGAAATCTTAATTTTCTGAAAAGAAATGAACAACACGGTGCGTGTTGTGGCAAGCACATCCCGTGTTGTTCATCATTCTTAAACATCAACCAGGTTCGAGCAACACTCCCCCCCTATGTTGAACCCAGCATCGCCGTGCTGTTCAGTAACCGGACCAACCCAGGCGACACGGCCCGTGCCCACCAAGCACGCCCTGTGCCGAACCCCTGTTTTCAAAAACTTTGCTTTTTCTTGTTTCAATTGCACTAATATCGTCATGTTTTCCATTTCAGGGCAGACTGGACCACTTTTGATTCCCGCTCTACACGATTAGCGGACAGCCAATCCATTCCAATTACTACGTCAAAGCTTCCGAGCTGGACGGGCAGGAGGTCTATGTTGAACTTGTGTCCTAATAGATCCAGTGAACAATCTGGGAGCATTTCACGCGCTTCGATTTGTTTACCATTGGCCAATTCGATTATATACTTAGTGTCTAATTTCGTAGGGGTGATATCAAAGATAGAGCTAAAATCACTAGACACGAAGCTTTTATCGGCACCGGTGTCAAATAAAAAGGATGCATAATGTTTGTTTAACAGAAACGTATCCGTAACGGTGTGCGGGTCTTGTCGTGCTTCAGTCGCATTCAGCACGAACGCTCTTCCACGTGCAGCATCAGTTCCTGGTTTCTTCAGTTTAGGACAGTCGCTTTTGAAGTGACCAGGGTTCCCACATTCGTAACAGGTGTTAGTGGTCTGAACCTTGTTCGCGCGACTCGGACAGTCCCGATAGATGTGACCTTTAGCTTTGCAATTCTTGCAGTAGATGTTACTGCAGTCTAGAGTGTGGTGTAGGTTACACTTGTTACACAGGGGCAGGTTGTCGGTGTAACCATTTCTCTTTGCATCAGCAGTAGGTGCAACAGCTGCATAAGCCTTGATGGCTTTTGGAACTTCAGCAGCAGGGGTTTCTGCGGGCTTCTTCTTCTTCCAGTCGTGACCACATTTGCGCTTGTGGTCAGGTTTGATGTTACCAGAGGAGATGGGTGGAATAACAGCAGTCTTAACTTCAGAGGTTTTCTTGGCGAATGACGCACCTTGGCGGGCGGCTTGGTAGGTTAAGCTGTGGGCCAAACGTACGGCGCTCTGGAGGGTAGTAGGGTTAGATGACATGACATTTCCCTGGATGAGAGGGGAAAGTCCCCAGATGTATCTCTCAATCTTCTTGTACAGAGGGGTAACCATAGTGGAGCACAGGTGTGCTAGTTCATGGAAACGTCGAGTGTACCCGGCTATGTCGGCACCAACCATGGTGAGATTCCAGAATTCCACTTCCAGACGTTGCAGTTCCTCTCGAGGGCAGTACTCATCTCTCATGAGCACCTTTAGGTCTTCCCAAGACATAGTATAGGCAAGATCCTGTCCCAAGGTTTCAGCATAGGAATTCCACCAGGTGAGTACACCTTCGCTGAAGATGCAAGTGGCATACTTGACTTTGTATTCATCTGGGCAGTTGCACATACGATAGACAGATTCAGTTTTCTCGAACCATCGGATCAGTCCGACAGCACCTTCAGTGCCTTTGAAATGGATGGGTTTGCAGTTCATGAAGTCCTTATAACTGTAATCTCGAGTACCTGTAACGAGAGATCAAAAGCTCCTTGAAAACAATACTTCGTAATTGTCAATCTTTGATCTTCAATCCTACGTCGTTACTTACCGGCAGGAGAACCACTTTGGCGTCCACCGGAGGTAGTGGAGCGTTCAGCATTGGCGGCGGCGAGTGCTTCGGTTACACGTTACAGGATCAACTCTTCAATCTCGGCAGCGCTCATGGGCGGCGACGGAGGCGGAGGAGGAGGAGGAGGGTTAGCTCTCGTGGCACGTCTAGGCATGATTCTAATTTCACACGGGCAAAACAAGATTAAGGCGATCATGATAACAACCAAACATATCATGACATACATCAATCATACATACAAGAGGAAATATAACATCACAACACAATCATAATAGCGAATTCATAACATACATCATAACGTCCATAACCGTGACTGAAAACAATTCATACAAGACAACATTGTTTTTGGTGGATAACATGATTCCACAATAGTACAAGTTACATCACATTACAAAATTAGGGGTAAAACAGATCCCCAATATGTCAATACTGCTAATATCATGGGTGCTGGAGCAATGTCAAGATCTCTCCAACCTGCACGATGACCGAGAGCGTTAGCTGGAGAACGTCGTTGAAATCCACAAGTGACGGCGTGTTTGCGGCAAGGGCTTCCACAGCAGCGAGGGCAGCGCCGGCAACTCCGTTGACTTCTCCTAGAAGTGTGTGCAGAGTGTCGAAGGTCTGGACATAAGAGCCAGTGAGGCTCTCGAGCTTAGAAATACGGATCTCCAGGGCAGCTAAGGGGGTAGGTGGGAGCTGAAGGATAGCTCGAAGGCGGTGAATCTCGGCATCACGACGAGCAATGCCGTCAAAGAGGGAGGAAATCAAGATGTCTACGGCAACTCCATGAACAAGGATAGGTGGGGAATCAGCCTCAGCGGGTGCAATGGGTCCTACGGGGGTACCAGGTGCAGTGGGGGTGACCGAAGCAACAGGGGTGACTGGAACAGAAGGGGTAACCGGAACAGAAGGGGTAACCGGAACAGAAGGGGTAACCGGAATGATAGGGATGACTCTAGCGGCTGCAGCAGACGACGTCTCGCCAAACTCGTAGGTGCTATCATCAAAATGTACTCGCTTCTTTAAGGTAAGCGAGGGCGAGTCGGTAGGAGCAAGGGTAGGCTCAGGGGTACGGGATCTCTTGCGGGGTGATCCCACACGAGAGGCAAGGCGAATCCCACGAGTGGGGCGGCGAAAGATGGATTTCCGCGCGGTATACATGCGGAGGGGTCCAGAGGGAGTAGTCCTATATGGGCGAAAAGATGGGGCACGCACAGGAGAGGCAGCACGGGATGAGCTCAAGGTGACCGTAATGGAGTCTCCGTCATCGAGAGGGTCATCAGCAGTGATATCCGCGTCATAAAATGGTGGCTCATCCGGATCTTCCTCGGAGTCCGTCTCCTCATCGTCCGTGACACGGTCGAGCACGCTAGTAGGTGAGGTTGGCGTGACAGTAGGTGGAGATGCTGGAGCTGGCTGAGGTGGTATTGTCTCCATCTCGACTTCTGAGTCCGAAGATAGCTCAACAGGGTTTGACATGCTGTGATAAAGTTTCCAAGTCATAATAATAGTCTTACGTTTTATCATTTGAAATCTTTGCATTATTAATTTTGATAACGGTTTTGGCATGTTTAGTTTTCAAAGATGATTTCTTTTCTTGAGGAACATGAATTTCGGTAGGTTTTGAAATTCGTATTGGGGTGAAAGAAGGAATTGGATTAGAAAGAAATTTGTTGAAGCAATTTTGAGATGTACTTGCATGACATTGATCATTTTCATTTGAAACAAAACTTTCTTGATTAACAGACACGGACTCATCACTACTGCTATCTAAAGAAGAACAACTACTAGCTATACTACTGTCTGTGCTAGACTTCTTGGAATTTGAACTACTACTTGAAACAGACTCCTTAGAATTAAGACTACCGCATCCAAGCCCACTTGTGTTACCATATCCATTATCAAAATCCTCCCTGATCTCCTTATGGTTCACTCCTTCTAGACCTGCATGCAGACTGTTAGCATCACTAGGAATTAAATCATTTAGAGGATGAGGTTTTGGAGTAGGTGAATAGCAATGTGTGCTTGGAGGAGGATAAACTTTAGGAAACACATTCCCATTGTCCTCCATACCTATCCCGGTTTTTATTCTAGCTCCTCGTTGTTTAACGAGCATCTCTTCAACTTTCATTTGAGAAACGGTCCATCTATCTAACTTAGTCTGAAGTTGAGAGGTTTCAAATTGGGCTAAAGTAACTCTTTCAGAAAGCATGTTTAACTCGACATTTTTAGCAAGAAGAGTTTGTTTTAAATGTTCATTTTCATGCATTGCCTCATTTAATTTCACAAAATATTTTGCTTCATTTTCCTTTAATTGGGTGTTCATGGTTGTTAATTCATTGTTGTTGTCAATCAACAATCGATTGGCCTTGTAGATGCCGAATAAACGAATTCTACAAGGATGAGAGCACATATCTTGAACAGATTCATATGAAAGATCCATTATAACCTTTTCTGCAGCAAGAGCTTTTTCACATGTGCACGCGGGTGTGCTTGCAGTTTTCTCATTCATCTTCTTCTCAGCTTCTCCCTTCTCACAGCTGTTAACTGTGTGGTCATTGCTTTGTTCATGAATTTGAGCTGCAAGAGCTTGATTGATGGCTTCCTCAGCTTCAGAGACCTCCGAACTCCAGTCAAAGTTAGTCAGAAGAGCCACTTCTTTGGTAGGCTTGGCTTCAGCTTTGTCAGTGATAGGGATGACTCGAGTTGCAGGCTCAGAGGTCGGTTCAGTGACAATTGGACTCGGGCATTCTCTTTTGAAGTGGCCAAGTTGCTTACAGTTGTAGCATCTTAGCTTAGCCTTATCGAATCCAACTCTTCCATTTTGATTCTTGAAGGTGTTTCTCCCAGTACGTTCGAAGAACTTTCTAGCACGAACAGTCAACATGGCCATTTGCCATTTTAGGTCGGTTTCTTCCAAATCATCTGGGTCAACTTGGTACATATCCTCAGCAGTCAGAGTCGAACCTTGAAGTTCTCCAGCAGCGAAAGCTTGATAACTATTGGTAAACAATGAGAACAATCCCATGTATTCGGGTGAGATCTGGGATGTTTGCTGAGCAGCGGCAGAAGCAGTTGAGGATGAACCAGATCCAAGATGAGCAGATTGAATTTGAGATGAGGCTCCTTTGGGTGTAACAGCTGAGATGAGAGCCGAATTCGGAGAGTAAACTTTAGCAGGACCCATGGTTTGATTGTACTCTCTCCTTTGAACATCCAACTCAAAAGACTTAAGCTTGTTAATTACATCCATAAGCTTGTAATCGGAGAAACCCCTCTCTTGTTTCAGCATACGAACCTGAATGCTCCACTCGGGTGGAAGAGCATCCAGCAGCTTCTTGATTTGTTCAGAGTTAGTGAGTTGCGAATCATATTTCTTCAGATTGCTTGACACAGTCAGAAAGCGGTTTGTCAAATCAATTAACTTTTCATTCTTCATGCTTGTGAACGAATTGAATTCTTTAGTTGCTTGGGCTTCTTTGTCCTTCACAAGGTCTTCATTACCGTCATAAAACTCACAAAGAGCATCAAACAAACTTTTTGCATCAGAGTGCTCAGCGAAACGATTGTAGATTTCTTGCGACAAGCATAGAGAAAGAGCACCAAGAGCCTTTTGATCTCGATCAATAAGTTTCAAATCCTTCTCAGAAAAGGAAGACGGATTGGTGTTGATCTGGGTTACTTCACCAGTAGTGATGGTTGGAACATGAGGTCCGTTGACGATCGACAACCATTGATTGTAATCGGTGTACAGAAAGAACGATTTCAGACATCGTTTCCAGTCTTCAAAGTTGTCTCCGTTGATCAGCCTCGGTGGTCGGTTTGGAGCAATGCTTTCAGTGTCAGCAACATTGGTACCTGATGCCATCTTAAATCAGCCTGAAATAAGAAAGACACAAACAAACAAAGAACAAGACAATTTGGTTAGTTTCGCTGGGAGAAATAGTTTCGCCAGCAATTTCGCTCGGAAATCCTGAATAATTTCGCTGGAACTTATAATTTCGCCAGCAGTTTCGCTTGGGAACACTGAACCAATTCAGCAATTTCGCCAACTAGTTTCGCTGTATGCACGGGCAGCACTTTCGCTCGGAAATACCCGATGACACACAGTTTCGCTAGCTAGTTTCGCTGGAAACTGGTTTGAACTTTCGTTCAAAAAAAATGTCAATAGTTTCGCTTCGGATTTAGGGCGAAAGAATAGATTCGCCCAGTAGTTTCGCAGAGAAACTACAAATTCGCTTGATAGTTTCGCTGTCTGAAGGCACAGTTTCGCTGAATAATCAGCAGTTTCGCCCAGAACAGAAAACCCTCTTTTTGAAGAAGAAATGATCAAAAATCAACCCAAATCACTATTGAGTAATGATCAGTTGATTGCATATGCTTCAGGACATCAAAACGCACAATATACAACCAATTTTCAGTCCAAAACAATCAGATTTCAGATTCAAATAGATTTTCAAAAGTTTTACCAAAAACACTCAAAAACACCAAAAATCAAGAGCACAAAGGCTCTGATACCATATTGTTGGTCCTCACTGAACTTTTACAGTGCTAATGATGGTGTTTTGAGAAGAAAAACCAATGAAATAACAACAATAGATGATTTCCAATAGCTAAAATGGGTTTCTAGTATTGAACAATCACAACTTGAACCAAAAGAATGATAAGAGATGAATACAAGCTACAAAGATAGTATGAAATGCTCCTAGCCGTCACCAAACTTACCAATAATCATATTTCTTGTATTAGGGTTCTCAAAGTTGCAAAAGTTACAAGAGTGTGCACCAAGGCAACAATATATACTAACCAGTAGGCAGTTTCGCTGGCAGTTTCGCTGGCCAAGCGAAACTGTCACTGAGACAGTCTAAACTAGATACCGAGCGAAACAACAGTTTCGCTCGGTAGTTTCGCTAACTACCAAAAGACCAAAATTACAAAGAAACTAATCTAGACAACTTAACTAAACAAAACAATGAATTCCTCCCTACATTGATCTTCATTAACAATTCCAACAATTTATAATTTACTAAATCATGATAATAACAATTATTAATCATGCACAATATGTAAATTATCATAAAATCATCAAAAGACCAATTTAAATCATTAAACTAGTAAGCTTAACCATGTGTTTTTATTTTCAATAAAAACACTACACATTAGTGTTAGGAAAAATATAAGATGATCAAACTTATTAGTAAGTTATAAACTTAAGTTTATATATTTTTCCATGGATAAAAACACCTCATCATTAAACCTTACAATCTTTAAGAAAATAAAGAAAATAGTTTAGGTGTTTGTGATTCTTAGCAAATCTCGGGTTTTTACGGTTTAGTTGTCAAGACTCGGGGGATCGTTTGGGAACGTTATTAATGAATAAAAACGTAAACGAAAACGGTTCAAAAGACTCACAAAAGGAGAAGAGTTAAACCGATATAAAATAAAGGAGAAAGGTGGTGGCATCGTGGTGGTCTGCGGCGGTCCACAGCAGTGGCGCTGCAGCCGGCAGCGGCAATGGCGACGGAAAACGGCAGCAGCACCGTGGCACAGCAGCAGCAACTTGACGGTGGAGGCGCACGGTGGTAGTGTGGTTGTAGTGTTGCTGAGAAGGAGAAATAAGAAGAAAAGGGTAACGGAGTTTGGTGTTCACGGCTGTCACAAACAGCACCCAGCGGCGGCAGTAGAGCCGCACAGCAGCAGCAGCCCGTGGCAGCTGCAGCCCAGCAGCAGCATCACAAGAAAGGTGGCGGTGGTTGTTGTTCGCGACAGAAAAGAGAGAGAGAGAGAGAGAGGGGGTTGTGGTCTTCGCCGGAAAAGAAGAGAAAAGGAGGGGTGATGGTGATGCGTGGTTGAAGGTGGCGGTGGTCTTGGTTGATTAGGGGCTCTCGGTAGAAGGGAGGTGGCTGGTGGTTGCTTGTGGGTGACGTGAAGAAGGAACAAGGGAGGATGAAGTGTGGTTCATGGTGGTGGTAGTGGCAGCATTTGGCGGCAGTGGTGATGGGGTGTTCGGCCGGAAAAAAAAAACAGAAAAGGGAGGGAGGGTGAAGGTTGTGTTTTCTTTGGCAGGAAAGGAAAAGAAGAAGGGGATGGGGTTGGTAGATGGTGTGATCTCCAACTTGGCCAAGTGTCACCCTTTCTTACCATCATTATCACCTACCAAAACTTTTATAAAATTTAAATGTGTAGGTGACATTTTTATAAAACATTGTCATGTTTTTATAAAAAAAGTTTAAGTGTTGTGAAGATTTATAAAGCTTATAAATATTTGAAGTGAAATAATCCATAAGTTTTCTAAATAAACAAGGTATAAAATTTATACAAGTTTCTAACAAATTTTTATAGAAATTAAAGGTGGTCTCAACTTTTATAAAAATGAATAGTTGATGGGCCAATATAATTTAAAATAATCCATTGGGTTCGGGGTTTATATTGGGCCTAAACATTTAAACGAAAAGTGGACCGGGCCGGTTTGTCGGGTATGGGTCGTACGGGTCCAAACGGGGCGCCGGTTCGAGGCCCCGGCCCGTTATGCATCGGTTGAGGTTACGGGTCGTCACGATCATTCGAAACATTAAGTTTGAGTAACGGGTTAAAGGTTTCGGGCTCGGTTTAATTGTTTAAGGCTTATTGGGCCTATTGGGCCCAATTGGTTAACGGTTGAGGCTTGGCTTAAGTCTTGACAACGATTTTCAGTTCGTGATGTTTTTATTTCATAAAAACAATAGTTTCAGTTGGTTATAGCAGTTTTTCAGAAATCAGTTATAGTTTTTAGTTTTTCGAACGGATCACGGTTAACGTTTTCAGTTTGTCAGTTTGTAACAGTTTTAAGCTCGACCGTCCAGGTTGTTTAGAACCGAATAGTTTTAAACATACGGTCACTTATCAGTTTCCTGTGTCGGTTATATAAACGTTCGACACCAGTTCCGGATAAAATATAAAATACAGTTTATATTTAATTTTCTTGTTATTGAAATCCCATGATTAATCCATGGAATGTCAATTCATTTTACGGGTATACGTTTCAAGTACAAACGCGGGATTAGGTTTACGTCATCAGTTAACAGTCAGACACAGTAATTAACAGTTTAAACAGTAATCAGGTCAGTTTATGCACATAAATACTTAATTAAAAGTCAAAGTAAAGAGGTTTGACCTAGGTTTTCGGACGAGGTGTCACATACCCCGTATAGGATGGTCTACGGCAAAGCTTTCCATCTTCCTGTTGAATTAGAGCATAAGGCATATTGGGCCCTTCGTACGATAAATATGGACCTTCAAACATTAGGTCAAAATCGACTCAGTCAACTCACAGAACTAGAGGAATTACGCGGTCAACCCTACCCCAACTCCAGCATCTACAAAGACCGGACCAAGAAATACCACGATTCGCGTCTGAAGAAGCTAAGGAGGATTCAAGAGGGAGATAAGGTTTTCCTGTATAACTCCCGCTTAAGGCTTTTCCCTAAAAAGTTAAAATCCAGATGGACGAAGCCTTACAAAGTGATTCCTGTTTACCCATACGATGTCGTTGACATACAAGACAAAGACAAATCAACATTCATACTCAACGGCCACCGCTTAAAACTCTATGAAGGAATCTTCGACCATAAAGAAGAAAACCTTCCGCTAGAGGTGGACCATCATATTGTGTCCACGGGTTCGGCCTAGGACCCGTAAATAAATTTAGGTCACCTATCCTTAGTAGCCATGTACAAACCGGTTAACCGTCGGTTAACCGGTTAGGAAATTAATCGATCTACTAGTAGAAAATAACCAAAATTAATTGATGACCGGTTAATCGAATCGGGTTGTAATCGATTACTAGGCAAAAAAACTCTAACCTGTCTGATCGATTTCGGTTAAAACCAAATCGATTATTAAATCTTAACCGATTATAATCGGTCAATGCTAAGAACTTGTTACTACCGTGACAACGAACCATTTCTTTCCCATTTGACATATCACACAAATCAAAGAGGCTAAATACTTCTTTCAATCGGTTGGTTGGTTTCACTCTCAAAACAGTGAGTGGGGCTACACTTGCGGATGAACCGGTAGGGGTACTAGGTTGAGAACATTGGGTTGACATTGTTGAAGTCGACTGAGAGTCTGAGAGCAGAGGAGAAGGAGATGAAGTCGACTTACGAAGTGAGTGAGAGCATAGCAGAATCGATTGGGGCCTTGGGGGTTAGGGTTTTTTTGTTAATCGTTGAGTGAGCGCTAAGTAGAATCGTAAGTTATGGTCTTACGGAGATGAAGATGATTGGGGGTTAGGTTGACTCAAAATAGATTTGGGGTTTTTTAGGCCTGGAACAATTAGGATAAATATGCAATTGGGCCTGGAACAATTAGGATTTATTAAACTGGTTGCTCTTTTATTACTAACCGATTCATCAATTAATGATCGATTCTTATAATCGGTTTTAAATAATCGATCCCAATTCGATTGTGACAACTGCAACTTCCCAAGTTAACCCCGTTAAGTTTTTCCGTTAGTTCTGTTAGTTCAGTTAACGAACCCGAGACCCGTTATTTGAATGATTATATGTTTATTCATGTTTAATTGCTAATTGGTGTTAGTAAGTTGTTTCGTGAACTTATTTCGTGATCTTATGTGTTAGTTGTGAAAATTTGCATTTTTATGCGAAACCAGGCTTCGTGTGTAAATTTGGATTCTTGTGTATAAATGGTAAATTTATGTAACCCGACTAAACCTTACATGTTAAATGAGTTTAAAAACAATTAGAAACATTTTGGAATTTTTACTTCAAAAGTTTTTAGTTAAAAACCCACTAAATTGAGTTTTATGCTCTAAGTGATAAAATAGAAACTTAAGGGGCCATTTGTGTAAATTCCCCTTTAGACAAAATCTGCCCATCCTCTTTCATTTTCATCTTCACGCATCATCATCTTCCCCCTCCTCCCCTCTTCTTACGGATTCAAACACACACACACACACTTCAAAATTTCGGCCTCCATCACCAAATCAAGCAAAGATTCAAGGTTTCTAGCTTCCCCAAGGCTCAAGAACGCTAAAGGAAGCTTCTTCTCCATCTCCTCTTTCCACATTTTCGTTTTCTTCAAGGTTTGTAAGAACCCTAAAACCCCAAATCCGAAATTCTTAGTTGCATGTGTGCTACTTTGTGTTTTTGTGCTAAATGCGGTGTGGGTATGCTCATGAAACTTATTTTAGCTCAAGTTATGGTAGTTTAGGTTTTGGGACAGATTTGCAGGGGAGTTTGGGACCTGGAAATTGAGGGTTAAAATGTGTTCTTGGTGTTCAAAATGATTGGTGGGTGTTTGGTTATGAGTTTTGGATGCAATGTGCTTAAATGCTAGCTACTTGATGAGATTTTGATATGGATATGGTATGATCATGTTAAGACCAGAATTTACATGTTATGGTGATTACAATTGTGCTTGTGTATGTTGGATAGCCATATGATAGCATAAAAATTGAAATGCTAGAGTTTTGCAAACTTGAAATTTCTAACAGCTTTGACAAGAAATTTTGGTCAACTTGCAGCAGCCATAACTTACTCAATTTTGCTCGAAATCAGTTGATTCTTTTTTCCTAGTAAAGTAGGATGTCTTAGCTTTACATAGGCTACTCGCACACTTTCTAAAACCTTCGTTTGGTCACCTAAAACACCGCTGCAAGTTGGGTACTCAAAGCTGTAAAATTTAGTAAAATGTAGACTTTGCAAATTGGTTGGGCATGTAAACCTTGTTTTAATGGTGTGCTTGCTACTTGAAATTGATGGTTATATGTTAAATGTAGGATCTGGTGAATTTTATGTTTAAATTCCAAATTTTGAATGAGTTATGCAAGTTTTCATTTCCTTTAACTAGTTTGGTAAATGTCAAAAAGTTCCAACTTCCGATGTGCATAACTTCTTCGTTTCTCAAGGTTTTTACTTGATTTTTTTTGCAACAAATCCTAATTGTTATGTACTATATGCCTGTAAAATTTAAGAATCTAATTCCAAGTATTGTGTATTTTAGCCATGCCACTAGTTAAGTGCTTGAGGTTTGACTTTCTGGGTCAACTTTGACTTAAATTGCAATTTCTTGATTTTCTCCCAATTTGGGGCTTGTATGTGCATTGTGTGGCTTGTATGACCGCATGAAACATGTTTAGGTGCTTATGTGCTAATTTCGTCCTAGCGGCACCTTCTAATTTTATTAGACCATATTTATCCGAATAGGTTGACTTTGACCAACCTGTTGAACCAACGTGCTGAGTACTAGTGCACCCTAAGGTGAGTTCACTTACTATTATTGTTATATCCGGTTTAGGATGATAACGCGCAGATAGTTGCATCCGGTAAAGGATGGCAACCCAACGGTAAAGGTATTTCTTTACTTGAGTAATTTTCCGACAAAATATCACATGTTGCACTGAATTGCTTTTAATACAAAAGTCCTTACTTTCGCGCCGTTAATATACAGTAGCCAGGTAATATTGAGTAGTACTACTGGGTATTGACACCCCCGCTCAGTGGTGCACGGGATGCATGTAGAAGCATATTCCTATGCTAACGTTGTGTCTCGTGTATTGTATCTAGACAAGAGCGTCTGTGTGAGTTAGTGGCTTCATGCTGAGGTGGCCGGACCAAATGGTCCGCAGGCCATTTGGTACGGGCGTACCATTTGGTACGCTAGTGGTCCGCCAGCAGCATGTTAGTGACTATAAATAGTTCGTGTTAGAGAGAGCTAGTTAGAAGTTCTGTCATTCTACATCTCTTAAGTGTGTGTAACTGAGTGTGTTTCTCTCTCTCTCTCTAGACTTTGTGTAATCTCTTTGTGAATTAATAAAGCAAAGCTTTATTTACCTTCTTGTTGCTATCCGATTACCGAATCATGTAGTAGTAAGATCGTATCGTGGTTCTACAAGTGGTATCAGAGCATTTGGTTGCTCTACTGCTGTGATTTTGGCAATTTTCGGATTTTTAGAGAGAGAAAGTTTGGGTTTTCTTCATTTTTCATCAAATTTCCGCAATTCCGAGTGTTTCAACGATGGAAAATGATTTCTGAGTGTTGCTGGAGTGTTTTCGCATCATACTAAAGCAATTTCCAGCTCCAAACGTCAAATTTCACGAAAATCAGTGAAATCAGCCTCGAAATCAGTTGGTCCGCCGGACGAATTTCTGGTCCGCCGGATGAATTTTCTGGTCCGCTGGTTGGTCCGCCCGTGTATCTTCATCAGCATTTTGGTCCGCTAATCTGGTCCGCGTAGGCAATCTTCATATTTTTGATCCGTGGCAGTTTCAGCGTACCATCTGATCCGCGGCAGTTATTTCAGCGTATTATCTGGTCCGCCGTACGAAATCTGGTCCGCCGGACGAAATCTGATCCGGATTTGGTCCGCAGGTACAAATCTGATCCGCTGGTAGTATTTTGGTCCGCCGATTTGTTTTGGTCCGCTGGCAGAATAGTGACCTTTACTAAAACTGACGTAACTTGCAAACCGTTTGGAGTTACAGAACCCAATACCAGCCAAAACGTTCGTCTTTCCAAGATCTAGACGTGTACTCACCTGAAAGGTCTGTACCGCCCAGTTTAACCCCCAAAATCCGCTTGGAAGACCCTCGTTTTTTAGTTCAAAGTTTTGGAGGTTTAGGTTTAACATCAAAATGAGTGATTTCTATGCAATGACTGCTGCTCAAACATCAATGCAAGCCATGTTGAACTATGATAATGAGATAGGAACAACTCAAAAAGTTCCTAAATTGCTAAAGCTTGAAGATTATCACAATTGGAGAAGTCGGTTTGAATCTTACATTTATTCGCAAGATATTGAAAGTTGGATTCCAATTGAGAAAGCATATGAATATCCGATGATAAGTCCCAACAAACCAAAGATGATTAGTAGTTTCGATGCTGATGAACGGAAAGTTTTTTCTCGAGAAAAGAAAACATATAGTTATCTTACAATGGCCTTACCAAAAGATCTAATGCATCAATTTAAGCAATATACAACGGCTAAGGAGTTGTGGGATGCTATTGAAGAGAGATGTACGGGTATTGATCAATACAAAAATACTCGAAAGAAAGTGTTGAAGAAAGAGTTTGATAATTTCAGGCACTGCGAGAATGAGAAAATTCCCGATTTGATTGCTCGGTTTTCCCATTTGATAAATGAACTTGATGTTGTAGGAGTCAAGAAAGATAGTGATGAATTGAAAGAGAAAATTCTGGAAGCTTTACCAGAAAAATGGGAAAATTATGTGATGATGTTGACAAATGATCCAAATTATTCAAATTGGACATTCAATCAAATAACTAGCAAATTACAAGCTCATGAGATGGAATTGCTGGTGAAGAAATCTGCACATCCTACAGTTTAAAATCCTGAATTGTACTTTGGGGAAAATAACGCTACAGTTCATGCTAAGGCAAAGTCACATTCTATTTCAAGCAGTAATCCGCCGGTAACAGCTTTTCTTGCTGGGCATTCTGAAAATTCTGGTTATTCTCCAGGGTGTCGTTTTACCATTCCTGATAAATCAACAAATAATTCGCATCCTGCTCAATCAACTGAAGAATTGGCTGCATTATTATCTGCTTTTATATCTTCATCGTCTGGATCGGTATTTGGTCAAGTTAGTGATGCTAGTCTGAGTGGAACTGAGTTAGAACAGCTGGACGATGATCAATTGGCTGAATTAGATCTGCATTGGCAATTTGCAATGATGGTTGAAAAAGGACGACGATTTATCAAGAAACATGGGAAGAGTTCTTTTGTTCCAGGAAGTAGAAAACTGGGTTTGGATAAATCTAAAGTAAAATGTTACAATTGTTCCAAGGTTGGACATTTTGCTCGTGAGTGTTCTCAATCATCATCTGATAAAGATAAATCTGATAAGCATGACGCAAAAGCTATGATGGCTCAAGCTCAAGCAGATAAAGAATTTGATGAATGGTCAAAACAATTTGACAAATCACCTATTGCTTTGACTGCTATTCAAGATACGTGTGCAGAACCAGATGAATTTTGTTATATCAACGGTCAACCTGTGGCTTTTATGGCAAATATTGAAGTTGAATCAAGTGGGTATACGTCTGAGATCACTACATCTGAAACAAGTGATTCTGAAGTTGGTGGGTATGAGTCAACTTGTGAATTTTGTGCTGAAAAGGATAGAAAAATTCGTGAATTGGTTCAAGAAAAGGAAGGGTTAATGGTTGAGAGAACACTGAAGGAAACAGAATTAGAAAGTTTCAAGAAGAAAGTTGAAAATTTTGATAAGATTTGCAAGATAAATGAAAAATTAATCGCCGAAAAGAATGTTTTGAAGGAAGAATTGATGGCAGTTCAAGATAAATTGAATAAGTTCATTAGTGCCGATAAAGAACAAATTTTGAAGTTGCAAAGTGAGAATGAAGAGTTGGTTAAAAATGTTGAGAAATGGGAAAGTGAAGCAAAATATGCGATTAATGATTTTGATAATTTGTTTGAGAAATCAACTGCAAGAGTAGATTCGCTGAAGAAAGCTTATGATGATCTCAAGAAAGAGTTTGATGAAATTACTGCTAAGGAAAATGATCGTCAAATGGAACATTCAATATTACTTGATAAAGTCACAAATTTGACACATGACAATCAGTTGTTGAAACGAAATATTGAGATTCATGAAGGCCGTGTCAAGAAAATTACTCAAGAAGTGTGTGATGCTCATGATCAGATGCGACAGGAAAAGTTTCGGTTTAATACAGCTTCGGAGCAATTAATTGAATCAGAAACAGCATTGGGTGAAGCTCAAAAGAAAATATCTGATCTGAATGTTGAAGTGTTGGATCTTAAGAGGCAGTTGAATAATTTGAAGAATTCACATTCTTTTACCAGTTACTTATGCAAAGACGAGAATTTCAAAAAGGTTTTTGGAAGCGAGGAGTATAATCAGATTCCGCATCCAGTTATTGAATCTGATGCTCTTGCTGATATTCAAATTTCAGCTCTAACTGGTGATTATTCTGAATTTGTTGCGAAGAAGTCTGAATTGATGAAATCACAGAAATCAAAGATGAACGTGGAACAAGAGGAGAGTTTAGTTGATAATTTTCCAACAAATTTTGTTTCAGGTGGTTTTATTTCCAAAAAGGGAGTTGGTTCTGTTGGAAAAGAAGTGGAGAAGGATGACAAGCAGTTGCAAGATGAAAAGTTGGCTGCTGAGCTTGTTCAAGCTAACAATTTGAAGGGTATTAAAGCTAAATTTACTGAAGTTGCTCAAGCTGGTTCTTCTAAGTCTCAAATGGATTTATCAAAGTTACCTGGTTATAAACGATCTGGTTTGGGTAATAACAATCAGAAATTTGAGCAGAAAGACAAGAAGAACATGTCAAAGAAGACTCAAAAGGCGAAGAAAGATACAAGTCTTGAACAAATCTATCATTTGGCACATGTATTCATTTCTACTATCGAGAAAGGATTCGGAGGAACACAAAAGAAGAAAGATTCATCTACAAGTTCTCCGAAAGAATCTTCTTCATTTGGATCAAATTCCACTCCTCGAAGTCCTACTTCCAAATGGGTACATTCTAACCGTTTTCAAGTTTTTGATGATATTTCTGATAGTATTGAATCTGATGATAGATGTCATCCAGTTCAGGGCAAATCACAATCTAAACGATCTTATCGTTTGTGCTATCAATGTTGCCGAAAGGGACACATGGCACAGGATTGTCCTGAGACTGGTAAAAGATCATTTTCAAATGAATCTGCTACATTTATCGACGAATCAGGCAGAATTTTTAATGAGTCAACACCATTCAAATCAAAATCTAAAACGAAACAATTTTTCAAATTTGATTCAAGTGTTGGTGGTTCATCTCGGGATGATGACTCGGTTAAAAATGTAAAAAAAAAACAATGCAGTGGCGACCTAAGATGGTTAGCCAAGCTGCAACTGATTTTGTGGAAGACACTGGTCGACCAGAAGCTGTGTGCTTCGGGTCATTTGAGTACTAATCTTTATAACCAGTGTGCAGGTATTCCTAGAAGACCCGTTGGTGATTGCAAAGTTGCTGATGGAGGAGTATTCTGCGTTCTTAACTTAATTTGAATGCGTCATTCTTCAAACCTAAAAGTTTTTCTGAAAGCTTAAACTGAACAAGTATCAGTATCGATTGGTCAATTTTCTTTCTTTCATGCATTTTGTTTGTAGTTTAGGGAGAGAAAATTGAAAAACCAAAAATAGTGTTTTTGTGTTTTTGTTAAAATGAAAATCCAAAAATAGAGTTTTCATTTTAAGGGGAAGAAAATGAAAAATACAAAAACATCGAAAAATGGAAAAATACAAAAACATTGAAAAATGAGAAATTGATCCGACATGATTGGGAAATGATGGTACATTGGCTTACGTGTCTGACTCATGGATAAAATAGATGAAAAAGCCATAAGATCATTGTTTGATGTACTTGGTAGGCTCGGCATTAAATCAGAAAGTATTCAGATGTGATAAACACTAAATACTAATGCTTGACCAGGTGGAAAACATCTTGATGCATATCTCATGATGTATCAAGAAAAGATATGTGAAAAAGAAAACGAGAAGTCACTGTGTATACGTGTGTTCATTTTGCAAAGATTTAAATTTGTTTGATTTTCTTTATTTTGTCAAACGATCGGACTTTCTTTGCGTATCGAAAGATCGACCTGATTGTTGTTCGTTTGACGTTCTGCTTTATTTTCTTTGGTGTTTCGTATAACTCATCGGACTTTCTCTGCGTGTACGGGAGTACCGACCTGATTGTTGTTGAGTTATACAATTTCAATTTGTTTTATTTTCTTATTTTGTTAAATCCGAGGCCTTATCTGCGTATCGAAAGATCGACCTTAAGGTAGACGATTTAACGTTCTTATTTCTTTTTGCATGGAACACAGTTGACTGAATCATGAATACAATCATTATGTGATTAAATCACAAATGAAATCACAAAGTGTGATATAAAAAGCAAAAACATATCTGAGTATGTCTGATAGTGTGGGGTACACTGGTCAATGCAAATCTAATCAATACAATAACATATTCAGATGGTATGAGTATGATTGTGCCTGAGTTTAAAATGGACAAATTATACCAGTAATCGACATGACTTGTGTGCTGAAGTAATTGAAATTGAAATGTAGTTCAGCATGTCATGACCAATATGATCATAAGTTGTGATCTTTCTCACAAAAGACAAAATAGTGTCTGATTCTGTATTGCATTTATGTTTCATATCTGAAAAATCCAAAAAGATTTTCGGTGTGTTTTAATATAAAGTTTCAAAAAGCCAAAAAGATTTTGTTTCTTATTTGTTTTCGACCAATCGATACATGATACAAAATTTAAAAAAATTCAAATCTATATCTTGGATTCTCGAAGAGAAGTTTTGCGCCAAGATTAAATTAATTTTCAAAAGAAAAGGAAAGCCGCGTTTCTGTCTTCTGAAATTGCAGGTTTCTATGTGAGATGACTCAAGCATGGTGAAAGGGGGAGTATGTTATATCTTTCACAAGTGGATCTTGAAATTCAAAGATTATTCAAGATTGGTTCAGCCATACAAGTTCTAATTCTGGCAAGATTTCAAGTTGAAGATCGGATGCAACAATGCTGAAGATTGAAGACTGAAGTTTTGTTAGATAGATAGTTAACTAGATACACTACACGTTAAGGGGGAGTTTGTAGAAGCATATTCCTATGCTAACGTTGTGTCTCGTGTATTGTATCTAGACAAGAGCGTCTGTGTGAGTTAGTGGCTTCATGCTGAGGTGGCCGGACCAAATGGTCCGCAGGCCATTTGGTACGGGCGTACCATTTGGTACGCTAGTGGTCCGCCAGCAGCATGTTAGTGACTATAAATAGTTCGTGTTAGAGAGAGCTAGTTAGAAGTTCTGTCATTCTACATCTCTTAAGTGTGTGTAACTGAGTGTGTTTCTCTCTCTCTCTCTCTAGACTTTGTGTAATCTCTTTGTGAATCAATAAAGCAAAGCTTTATTTACCTTCTTGTTGCTATCCGATTACCGAATCATGCAGTAGTAAGATCGTATCATGGTTCTACAATGCACCCTCCCGACTGGCGGTCGGACTGAGATCAATGTTAGCCTACCCACCGTGATCCGGATAGACACGGGAAGGCAAGGTTCATAGGTACCCCCTATCAAAACATTGTCAGCTTCGGTTACGAACAATTCAGGTGGACATAACTATAGGCTAGCTACCTAGGATATGGAATTTTACTGGTCTTATGATTAATGATTGTGTTTTACCTTTCTTTATTCATATACATTAGGTCTACATGTGACGTGTAGACCGCTCTAGTGAACTCAGCAGCCTTGGCTGACACTTGATTGTTGAATGCTTTTCAGGTCGCTAGATGGATCACGGACGGCACAGGCGACGGCAGTTCGCGTTACTATTTTCACTTGGGATTTATGAATTTCAGACATTAAACTTATCATTTTGAGAACCTAACTGTAAACTTTAATTATACTTCCGCTGAACCGCTAAACTTACTTCTTGGTCTGTAACTTAAGTTTTATGTTAACTTATAAACTCTGTTATGGTTTGGTTGTAACTGAAGTCTGGGATCCTGGTCTGGATCACACCCCACTCGGTTATACTCCGTTAGTGGAAATTAGGGGTGTGACATCGATTTCCAAGACAAAAATCTATGATCGATCTCTAACCTACAGTTATTCTCTAACCGTAATCGGTTAGAGAATAATCGGTTAATTAGCGGTTTTGATTTCGATTAATAATCAGTGTCGGTTTGGTTAATCGATTATTTTGTACATGGCTAATCCTTTGTGTACATAATTTAGGAATAACAAAATCAAGATTTTCCCACAAGTTTAAGTTTAACATGCCCCGTGTTAAACCAAACACGCCCCGTGTTTGACTGATATACTAACATCAGTTGACTGGTAAGCTTCTAGGATGTCTGACACTATGGCCCGCCATGTGCCGTAGTATGGCACGCCCCGTGTCATTTGTCTGCAGCAGATAAATTAGATTGGCTGCCTCCTTTTGGCATCATGTGTTCAAAAATATTCTCCCATCACTCTCAATCTCTGCAGCAAGACTAAAGAACACTCATACCCAACAAGGTAATGTTATAATTTGTCTCTTTTTAATCTTATTGAACATTTCCATTGTAGTCATAAACTTCAAGAACATTCTTGTTCTTTAACATTATTTCATACTTCATTTCTTTCATCTTCCTACTCAAAACTTGATTTTCTTACACATTTAAGCATAGATTTTAGTCAGAAACCTTAAAACTTGATTTTGGGTGTTAAAAACTTAACTTTTCACTCAAAATCATAACTAAAATTTACACCAAAACATCTTTTGATGTTAAAAGCTTGAATGGGTTAAGAAAACCAAGCTTCCCTAAAAATTTCAACTTCAAATTCAATTTCCCGACAACACAACACGTCCCATGCTAAGCTATGGCACAGGACATGCCATGCTGCTGTGCATGCATGAATAAATTGTTTGTTTTGTTTTTTTCAGCCATGGCGATTCCGGAAGAGCTCAACAACAACACCAGCGCTTCACCCGCAATTGGTTCACTAATGAGACAAATCATGACATTGTGGAGTGACCTCGATGAAGCTTATGAAAGGGCACTAGAGCTAAACGAGCGTGTGAACTTCCTTACGGTTGCTTTCGAGCTCTTAGCGGGGTGCCTTGCTACTTTGAGCGAAAGGCTTACCCCGATCCTAGAAACCGACTTTGTGCCCTCGAATGCCCCATGGTCCGAGGAGGAGACTGAGGAAAACATCATCTTCGAGCCCCTATATGATGACGACATGCTCGTCACCACCCTCGTGCTCGATGGTTTTGTTGATAATTTTATCATCAACCTTAGGGATGATGATGATACCCCGATCCTCCCGCACGAGCAAGTCGGCCGTTAGGAGGAGTTTAAATTTGCGAAGCTTTAGTAGAAACAAGTAGTATGTTTAGGATGAATAAAGTTGTAGAATGTTTGTCTGTCGATGGTTGTGTGTTTTGAATGCTTGTTTATCTTGGACATCCCTAGGTTGAGGGATCATTTTGCTGATGTTTTTAGTTGCATGTAATAGTTGATCTTGGGTATTAGATGTACTAAAAAACATCATGAATCTTGTTTAGTAGTTAATATCAATGGTAGTTTAATTTTAGCAGTTATAATTTTTATCTTTATAGTTTAATATTTTGTGTTTTAAGCAATTTGAAACAGGTACCGGCTTCCTTTTATAGTTGGTTTTGGACCGGGAAGGTCGCGATACAAGGCATGGTAAGCATTCCACGGGATCCAATTATCAGAATATTGTGGAAGTTCTGCCCAAATTTTTCAAAACCCGAGACTATTTTTTCTTGTCATTGCGTCTCTTTTACTAATGTACGGGTACATTGAGAGCAATGTACATTTTAAGTGTGGGGACGGGAAGACAATGGGTAATATTTTCAAGGACTTAAACCTTTGCTTTGTTCGCAATCAAGCCTTACACAAAACCCTTTCAAACGGGCCTTGACATCCCTCAATTTTTCGAAAATTTATTGTCTTAAACGGGACGATACACATAAAAGCTTTCCTCCAAACTAAAAAAACTTCAAATTCCATTGAATTATATATAAATTTTCAAAAATAAAATTTGAAATATTTCTTTATGGCAAAAGGAACCAATTTATTTTTGGAAAAATTTATTTTTCCCCTTCCCCCAAACATTCAGTGAGAATTTGAGCCTAATTATAGCATGATCACCTGTAATGTGACAACCCGTAAGTTTTCTAAGTCTAAAAACTCGTTTAATTACGTGCTTATCTGTTACTTATGCATATAATCTAGGTTTGCTAACTTAGATAACGTATTATGCCAACCTCTTGTTAGTCTTGACGTGACCCTACGGTAAAACGATAACCCAACCACCTTAAAACGGTAAATTAATAACTTCAATAATAAGAATAAAATAGAATTTATATTTTATTTATTATTTCCGTCACTCTTGTTGTATATTTAATATACGTATCAACTTGTAAACTCGGACGTTTAATATTTACGTAAGAAACCAATACGTAGAAAATATTAATCATTTAATTTAGAAACTTAACCATTTTCGTTAAATAATTATTTGACGTGTCGTATGACGTTTTTAATAAAAATAAAATATTTTTATGTAGACTTTACTATAGATCATCAACCGTGTCAAAATCTCGAGATCAAATCTCACCAGAAATATTCATTCGTTAATCGCATTTATTCGCGATAAAAAACCGAACCAAACCATTTCGTTTATTTAAAAAAACCAAACCATTTCGTTAATTTAAAAAAAACCAAACCACCACCTTTGCATGTTGTGCATGAGACTCGACCACCCGACCGATCACCGAGCACCACCACCTCACCACCGCCGGCCACCTCACCACTGCCGCCCTCCCATGCAACCGGCCCCACCCCCCATGCAAGTCAACCACCTCCATCTCCTATACCATACCTCATCATCATCATTCTCAATCAACCATAACAACACTCCACCATCACCTCACCCTCACCTCACCATCCCTCCTCCCTCACCCTTTCCTTTGACCGAAAAACCGGCCCCCTCCCCTCTCCCTTGCGGTTCACGAGACACACACACACACACACACCTCACCAATTACCTCAAACACTTTAAAACACAACACTCTTACTCTTTTCTTTGTCCCAAACCCGTAACCCCTTCCCCCCTTGAACCGGTTTCGAACCCACAACCCAAACACCCCCTTAGCCTCTTACTTCCCTCATATATAAGCATCCTAACTCACCACTTTCTCATTTACACAAACCCTAATTCAAGAGAAGCTCCCACCACCTCCTTTCTCCCTCTCACTCTCACGGTTCTCTCTCTCTACTCTCTATCTAGCTTACGGCCAAGAAACAAGCAAGAGGAGGAGATCTAAGGCACTAGCAAGCTCCCTTATCATCTCATCATCCTCCATTTTCGATTTCTTCAAGAACCAAGTAAGGTTTATGAGTTTTTCTTTAAACTTCATCTTGTTTGATCATGTTTCTATGCTCATTTACATGATCCATTCACTCCCTAGAACAAGCCTTGATGGTTTTGATGATCTTTGGTTGATAAAAGTCTAGAAAACTCTTAATTTTTGTTAAACTTTGCTAATGATGTTAGTTTACTAACTAGTTTCACATGAGAAGTTGTTTCCCACGATTTGATGATGTGTTATGTCTTAGATTATGTTTTTAGATGATAATATGCCTAAACACTTAGGTCCATGGCCTTAGAAATGCTAAACACACCTTAAACCATGCTTAAAGATCATAACATTACTAGGTTTTTAGCCAAAAACTCAAGATCCGTTTTGGACAGATCAGAACCCTTAGGGACTCATTTTGACACTTTTGAAACAACTTTTGTGAAGGCACTTTTCTTGGAAATGACCCTAAGTACCCCCCAAATTGCAAAACATACGCCGGAAAACCCTAAAAACGACCCCTCGGGCCATCTCCGAATTTTGCAGAATTTTTGGACATCTCAACAGTAAACTTAGACACTTAGATGAGTGGTAAAAAGTTGCTAAAAAGATCCCTTTTGATTTGAGCTAAAACTAGGTCAAAACCGGCTTTAAAACAGACTTTTAACGGACCCGGAAACCTCGTCTTTGTAAAGTTACGCCAAATATTGTTTGAACTGATTTGGAACACTTATTAGGACCTATCATTACTTAGGTTACTTTTACAAAGTGTTTGGATAATTTATTGAGCCTTAAAACTAACCACAGGGACAAAACTGTCAAAACCGGACACGTACCGACAAAACGGACACTTTAGGATTTCAAACCCTAAAATTTTATTCTCTGGAGATTCATTAATAAAAATAGGAATATTTTTATTATTAAAATTTTATTTCTTGTAATATTGGAACATAACGCGAGTTGATAAATACCGGTGGAAACCCGGGTATTTCGAGCTTTTTACTACAAACAGCTTTTGTAAACGAAATTGAGCTCATGTTTCGAACTAATATGTATTGAAATAAATATTGGCCTAAATCATTTTATAACATAGGAAAATCTTTATATATTTTTGAGAATATATATAACTTTATTTTCTGGAACTTTATCATGTATTAAATTATTTATTGAGAATAAATAATTCTTAGAGCCTGTCTGTTATCAACTATCACCTGGGTCATCATAACGTCAAGACTTGACCATCATTTGGGAGTGACTTAACTGTCAATCCAAACCCTAGACCTTAAGCTGTCTTATACTGATTTAGGACCGCTAGGTTGCCTGTTATCTGCCGTTACATCACTCAGACACTGCCTGATTTCTGTGAGTCTTCATGGCCCCTCTTTTAACTGTTTTAAATGCTTTTGGGGGAGAATTCTTATAAATTATATCATGCCTGATAATTAGATAATCTGTTACCATTATTGATTACATGAACTATTCGTCCACCTTGTTGTATTCATGTTGATTCATGTTATGATCAAAAGCCCCACTATTAATTGAAATCCGATTAATTTCAACGAAACGTTGACACGTGATTAGATCTATTGGGTTAACGCCCCTGTCCTGATTGGTAGCTCCAATCCTGACTCTCATGTTCAGTCAATAGGGTACATAATGTTATAATCACTGTTCGGTAATCCTGGACAGAATACCATGAGTGGGTAATTAGTTAGTTTCGGAATTCAAGGTTCGTGGTAATAATAATTTACAGCATCTTAACATATTATCAAATGGGTGATAAAACTGATATCAAACTTTGTTGTCAATCACAGTTCTATTTTACTTAAACCTGTGAACTCACCAACTTTATGTTGACCGTTTTAGTATATGAATTCTCAGGTACTTGATCGTTTCTGAAATGAAATGTTTTCGACTCCTTAAAACGGCTCTAGTTGTTTAACCATCCAGATATCGTTTCGTGTAACCTTGACTGTGATTCCATCTCGTTCACGCCCGACACAAAAATTAGAGGGTGTGACATGTAAGCATGCTCTTTATTTTCCTAAATTTTGAGAGAAACCTGGTGATCCGACAAATGTAGAACTTGACACGTTGATACGTTCCCAGATAGACAAAATTGGGAACACATATTTAAAAGATTGAGGCACCTAGGACTTTCCCGCCTTCCGCTTCTTTAACTCGTTTCCTTTGCTCCACAAACAAATTTCGCTAGTTAACCCCTTTAAGCCTAAACCTTTTCATTTCAAAATCCCTTTTTTCTTGCAAAAATCACCCGTTTTTTAAAACAACTCATACCCTTTTTATTTCTACTTTATTTTCGTAAAAAGCAGTTCTTCTATAAAATTCCACACCTTGTGAATTTTTCCAGTTTCAATAAAAGCTATGATGTCGACCCGTGGGTCCTAGATTTGCACTCGGTTGCTGTCGTTTTTGTCTAAAAAAACAGAGAGAATTTTTGCTAAGAATAAGGGAATTCTCAAAATATATTCCCTAAGTTTGAATAAAAAGAGCAAAGCTCTTTAGTTAGTTTATTCTTTTGAAAATGTCATACACAAAACTGGTTTTTTAGAGGACCGCTCTCTTACAATTTTCACCCCTCTCCAAACCTTACCCCAAGCCTACCCTTTTAAGCCCTCATGATACCTACGTAGATTCCAGTGAGATCTGGAGGTTCGATCAAGTGTCAAGCCTATGCTCTCTACTCGTCTTCACCCAGGTATGAGTGTTCACCCAAATACCCAGATAAAACCCCTGAGAGTTGAGTGATCATTTGTGAAGTTAATAAATTTGGATAGAAATAAATTATAGTAAACTTGTCATAAATTTTTGTATTTCAATTTAACAAGGAAAATAAAAATAAATCAGTGGAGTGAGATGTCAAGAATGTGCCGGGGGACTACTTTTATACCGTATCTAACCAAAAAGGCACAAGTAGATGAGAATCTTAGAATTATCAGGTCTGTTCCGCATAGAGTTTTGCTTGAGGACAAGCAAACATTCAATTGTGGGAATATTTGATATACGTAAAATTATATATATTTTTAGGTCAAATATCTCCCGCAAATCAGTTTAATTCTGATCAACTAACATCAAAACAAGTCCATTTTACTTTCTTTTTAGTTTTTCAGGTTAAACAAGGCTAAATCACAAAAGAAACAGATTATGGCTAAAAACAGAATAAAATATGAAGTTTTGTGATTCTGCCCGATTGACACGCCCCGTTCCATCCTACGACACGCCTCGTGTCATCCTATGACACGCCCCATGCCAAGCCTTGAAAGCTTCTCTGACACAACTCTGCATCACACGACCCCGTGTCCATGATAACACGCCCCGTGCCGCTGACACCTAACATGGCACGACCCCGTGCCACAGTAACACGACTCCGTGTGATCTCAAAAGAAGATTTCCAACGATTTCGTCTGATCAACACGGCCCATGCCTGTTCCCTGTGCCACTAACAGGCACGGGCCGTGCCAAACTCCAGAGCTGCCTATAAAAGGAGGCCTCCTCCCTCATTTCACTTTGCTCAATTATTTCCTCTCTTCCCTTAGTGTAATTGAGTCATTTGGTATTTTCAAGTCCTGTAATCAAGTTTATGAGAACTTTAACTTAAGTAAGAATTAGTAAGTTTTTGTCTATGATTTCTTCTCTTTCTCTTAAGCAAATCTATAAAACCATGCTTAGCTAAATTCTCATACTTACTTTGGAAATAATAAACCTTTGGTGGGTTGGTTAATGACCTTATAAACTCGCTTAAGGTGTGTTTAATGACTTTATGAAAACCCTTTTTATTGAAAGTTTATTATTGATTTTCGGAACCAGACGTGATCTATGTATCACAGACCCTTTGGGGAGTCGAAATCTCAAGGACCGGACTTGTGACACCCGGTAGGGGGACGATGCATGATCTTTCACGTGACTCGCGCCCCATGCTACATGATACGTTCGGGGTCCTTATGTCTATATAAGCAAACCCGATTGTTCACGCAAGTGCGGGCTGAACGTATTTAGTTGGGAATGGGGGTTGGTAATATTTTGTCACTTCACGAAAGTTGTCACACACCCAAAATCCCCATTGGGGCACCACCGTTTCGGAGGCGTGACCTACCAGGATCTGAGTCGCCAGACACACCGAACATACTATATGCATAATAAGATCGTTTGAAAGTTCATAGTTTTAAAGTTCATAACATTTATCAAAACTAGCGTGTGCTGAGGTGTACTAAAAATATGGCAGCTTTTCTTCAACCTTTTTAGCAACTTTAAGCTTTTAAATTTATAATACCTGATTTACTTGACAACTACCATTTCACCACATTACACGGGCAAATGCACCCATCGTGGGCAGTATAGTAGTGGTAAGTTGAATCGGGGTGGATCATGACACAATGGAAAATGAGAGCTCCTAATACTCAACCTTTGTTAACGTTTAACCAGACTCTATCTTTTGGTTTTTAGAAACTAAGTTTAGTAACATATATATATATATATATATATATGATAAATAAAATGGGTTTTGAGATTTACGTAGCAATTGTCAATATTTATTGCAGAAACATACCATTAACTTGAACTCGAGTTGTTACTTTATAACTTTGCTTTAAGATTGTTTATCAGCAGAAGACCAGCCACCTTTCGGAATCTTAGGTTGATTCACCATCTCCACGATCAACCGTCTACGAGGAGTACGAATGTCGTGGGAAGGTGCCACTGATAAACAACCAAAGTGGTATAATGCCACTTACTTACAGGGCCCCTCAAACCGACGACTTACCGTACTCGACACGCCGTCATGAACCAGCAGGGGAACAAACCTACATGCTGGATTATATTATTATGAAAATGACCTTTTTAAGGGACTCTGGTCCGTTTCATTGGCACCTAGCTCTCCGCATGTGTACGTCCGACGTAACTAGAGTCAAGCTCACAAACACACGTAACTAGAGTCAAGTTCACAAACACGTACCATCTCGGCTTCCGTCAAATGACAAAATATTACCAACCCTCATTCCCAACCAAATACTTTCAGCTCGCACCTGCGTGGTCACCCAACTTTGCTTACATGGACATAAGGAACTCGATCGTATCATGTAGCATGGAACGCGAGTCACCTTTCGGATCATGCATCGTCCCCCGACCGGGTGTCACAAGTCCGACCTTTGGGATTTTGACTCCCCAAATGGTCTGTGATACGAAGAGCACGTTTGGTTCAGAAACATGATAATAAACTTTCAATAAAAAAAGGTTTGCATAAAGTCATTAGACACACCTTAAAACAACGTTATAAAGACAAATCGAAAACTCATTAAAAGTTGGTTACCTCCAATCAAGTGTAAGAGTTGAACTAATCATTGCTAATTAGCTTAAAAATCTGCCAGGTTGTAAACGAAGAATTTCATAGATAAAATGCTTTCATTTACTAATGCTGTTTATAGTTCTTACAGACTCCGACATACTTAAAGACTCGAAAACGCCAAGTGACTCGATTAATCTAAAAGTGGGAGAGGAGAGGAAATAATTGAGCGAATTGAAAAGTGGTGGAGGCTAGCTTTTATAGGCAAGTCGTCTGGACAGGCACGGGTCGTGCCCTGCTTGGCACGGGCCGTGTTGTGTCAATGACTTTGATCCGCAAATCTTCCTTCGTCAGTGGCACGCGCCATGTACAAGCTGTGCCGTGTCAGAAGCTTGATCTCCAAATCTTATGTCATCAGAGGCAAAGGCCGTGTTGAGTTGGTAACAGGTCGTGCCATGTCAGGAGGCAAAAGGGTATCATCAGAAACACGGGGTTGTGACAAATCAGGCGAAGATTCTGAGTATTCGGGTCAGGCACGGGGCGTGCCGGGCTGGGCACGGGCCGTGCTAAGGTTGGTTTTTCCCAAAGTTGGTAATTTCTTCACTTTTCTACGAGATTATGCTTCTTTTGATATTTTGGCCTCAGAAAACCTGAAAAACTAAAAAGAAAACAAAATCGACTTCTTTTGATGTTAGTAGTTAGGTTTATTCCCGATAAGTGAGTAAATTTGATAATAAAAACATGTATAATTTAGTGTTTATCAAATATCCCCACACTCAAACCTTTGCTTGTCCTCAAGCAAAACTTCATAATATGTGGGCTTAGACACATCCCTAATTTCCATTCTTGTGCTTCGTCGGGACTTGTGCCATTAAAAGTTGTACCTCCTCCATTTTTCGTATTTTTATTCCATTAACTTATAATAACCTTTTAGGTTTGAAGTAAGTTATTTATGACAAGCCTACTTAGAAATTATTTAATTATTTAATTACACACCTCACAAGTGGTCACTCGGGTTAGAGAATTTTGGGGGTGGACACTCGTACCAAGGTAAGATGAAATAGAGAGCATATGCTTGATACGAAATCAAACCTCCACCAATCTCACCAGAAGTCACAAGTTTATCATGAGGTCTTAAAGGGTAGGCTTAGGGTTGAAGGGTAAGAATGTTTTATTTGAAAAAGGGGGTAAAAAGCGTAAATAAAACGGTCTCTTTATTTTGTTTTCAAAACTTTGGTGTCTTTCACTATTTTCTAATTGAATCTTCTAGAGGTATAATTGTTATAGCTTCGAAGGGGGTTTTCCCTTTTATTTGACCATATTTTTTTTAGACAACGGGTATAAAGTCTAGGGTCATCAACTTTATGCCTTGTTATTAATAATAAGAAAATAGTGAAAGTTTTTATTTTTAAAAACCTTTTTAAAGAGCCTTTTATTTACTAAAATAAAGGGGTGTAAGAAGAAAAATGTATTGGGGTTTTTGGGTGATTTGCAGAGGGGGTTTATTCTGCAGATATATTGGGGGTTAAGAAACGAAAGGGTTTAGGCTCTAAGGGGCTTACTAGGGGGTATTTTTGAGTAGAGAATGGGATGAGAAGAAGAGAAATCCTAGTTGTCTCAATCCTTTAAAAATGTGGCTTTCGATTTTGTCCGTCTCGGGACGTATTACCGTGCAAAGTTCTACCTCTATTGCATTTACCTGGTTTCTCTCAAAAGAAAAGCTTGATATATAGTTGATCAGGCTATACAGGGCTCGATTCTTACTGAAAGGGGAAAATGAAAAATGTAAGATCATAATTAAATAAATTTGGTTTCATCGTATCAGTAAAAATTCACTTCAACTTTTTAGGCTTTTACAAAATTAATGGAATTTTGATTTGATAAATGAGAGGAGGAAAAACTTATTAGACACATTTCTTTAAAAACAACAATTTTTTTTTTAAATTTGGGCAGTATAGAAGCCAGTTTTCAAAGAAGTTTTGTGTAAGGCTTGAGTTAGACGAATCAATGGTTTGAGTTTTGTCCCGAATTTACCCAAATTGTTCCCGTCCCCACACTCAAATTGCACATTGTACTTAATGTGTCACATGTGTTTAGATTAAGAATAATGTAAAAGAAAAGTAAAGGGTTAGAAAAATTTTGGCAGAATTTCACTTGAAATTGGGACATTTTACCCGTGGAATGATTACCACGCCATACTGTTTTGACCTCCTGGTCCAGTTAGCTGTAGTGCTAGCCATCCACCTGCTTCTAAATTGCTCAAACCATAACACAACATAATAAAAGCAAACTAACTAAATACGGAATGTGTCATCATCCAAAGAAAAATGTATCAAACGTAAAAAAAAAATAAAGTGTTATCAAATTCATGTCAAATGTATCAAAACCACATAAACATCCTCGTGCAAACCAAGTAAAAGGGGGAAATACATGTCACTCTGAGACGGAATTCGAACCATCACCATAGCCTCCATCGTGCCCTAATGTCCCTGCACCATACTGATCTCGCCATGCCTTGAACCTTTCCTCGAGGTCGGTGAGCTCATCATGCAATCCCCATAACTCTGTCTGCATCGTCTGTGTCCGAGCATCAATAGCCTGGACGGTAGTATGGGTGAGCTGCAAAGAATGGTAAAGGTCCAACATCGTCGGGAACTTAGTTCCCTACGGGTCAGGCTGGTGTTGCTGCTGCTGTGGCTGCTGCTCTACCTCCATCGGCTCGCCTGGTAAAGGATCCCACACCCGTTGTAACCCATCCACCATCCTAAGAGGAGGGTTAGAGGTGATCGCAAAAATTCGGCGGGTGTACTCCATATCTACACAGATAGTGGCAAGGGATCTAGGGAGCTCATCAGGGATAATGATGCCGTAAGCCTGGTAGATGCTGTGAATGAAGCCTCCAAAGAGCAGTGGGCTATCGTCACTTGCGTTGGCAACATGAAGGATATGGCTGCATAAGGCATGGGGAAAGTTCATATCCCGCCCCATGCTGAAACAGTAGAATGCCAGGAGATCCTTTAGGTTGACTACTCCAACTAACTAGCCTCGAGCGAACACAAACCTGGCAAGGAAACAATGACTGTAATGGTGCAACGGGTCCCTCAGCTGGAGCTCTTTGTGCTGCTTGGGTTGTACCTGGTAGTCCCCTGTCCCGATCATCTACCAGAAAGCAACACGGGGTATCCCGTGTTGAGGATCAGAACGGTGCTCCTCGTTTGGTAAGCACCACAGAGATTCCACCAAAGCCGGCAACTCATGATCATGATATACCCCAATGTCAACCATAAACTGCCCAAAGAACGCTCATACCAAGTCCTTCCTAACTGGAACCTCACAGCACACAGTGTGTTCATGTCTTTGATGGTAGGGTCGAACTGGAACGAAGCAAGAAACTCGATCGTGCAATCTCGGACTCCTATAGGCAAAAATAGATCATAGAGCCTCTGCATTGGTAGGGACATATACTCCAAGTATATGTTGTGCTGATTCAGTTGTTCGAGGGTCTCGAGGTGCGGTACCCAAGCTACGCTGTCATTTCTTGTCACGATCCTCCAAAGCCTTCTATAGCTTAATCTCTCATTGCACGAGAAGCAAGTCAAAATTCTCCTAGCTAACAACGAAACCTTGACCATTCAAGGGGATCGTGTCGATTCAAAGCTTCACATCATTTCGTGCATGAAGGCTCAGAAATTCCTCCGAAAAGGTTATCCTGCCCTCCTCGCACATGTATCTTCCAAGAAATCTAATGAGAAGAAGATCGAAGACGTTCCAATCGTTTGGGATTTCGCAGATGTGTTTCCTTCCGATCTACCTGGTCTACCTCCGCCTCGACAGGTAGAATTTCATATCGATTTAATACCTGGAGCCGCACCAGTTGCCCGATCACCGTATCGTTTAGCTCCATCCGAAATGAAAGAATTGTCAAATCAGCTACAAGAACTTCTTGATAAAGGACTCATCAGACCGAGCTTCTCACCCTGGGGAGCCCTAGTTCTATTCGTCAAGAAGAAGGACGGATCGTTCCGTATGTGTATCGACTACCGAGAACTGGACAAGTTAACGGTGAAAAACCGGTATCCCCTCCCAAGGATTGACGACTTGTTCGACCAACTCCAAGGATCTCAGCTTCTATTCTAAGATCGATTTACGCTCCGGCTACCATCAACTGAAGGTTCGGGATGAAGATGTCGCTAAAACTGCTTTTAGGACTCGTTACGGCCACTACGAATTCCTAGTTATGCCTTTCGGGTTAACCAACGCGCCTGCCGTATTCATGGACCTCATGAATCGTGTGTGTAAACCCTATCTCAACAAATTCGTTATCGTGTTCATCGACGACATTCTGATCTACTCCCGTAGTAAGAAAGAACACGAGCAACATCTCAAGCTCATCCTGGAATTGCTTAGAAAGGAGAAACTGTACGCCAAGTTCTCAAAGTGTGAGTTTTGGATCAGAGAAGTGCATTTCCTAGGTCACGTGATCAACGATCGCGGAATCCATGTCGACCCCGCGAAAATCGAAGCAATCAAAAGTTGGAGCCCTCCAACCACCCCGTCTGAAATACGACAATTTCTTGGTCTTGCCGGCTATTACCGTAGGTTCATCGAGAACTTCTCCAAAATAGCCAAACCCCTGACCACTCTGACTCAGAAGGAGAAGAAATTTATCTGGGATGATAAAGCGGAAGAAGCCTTTCAAACGTTGAAGCAGAAGCTATGTGACGCTCCCATTCTTGCCTTACCTGAAGGCAACCGTGATTTCTGCGTTTACTATGACGCGTCTCATCAAGGTCTTGGATGCGTACTTATGCAACGTGACAGAGTCATAGCCTATGCCTCACGACAATTGAAAGTTCACGAAAAGAACTACACCACTCACGACCTAGAACTCGGAGCCGTCGTATTCGCCCTCAAGATCTGGAGACACTACCTCTACGGCACAGAATGTAAGGTCTTCACGGACCACAAGAGCCTCCAGCATATCCTAAACCAGAAAGAGTTGAATATGAGGCAACGAAGATGGGTCGAGTTGCTCAGCGATTACGAATGCGAAATCTTGTATCATCCTGGAAAGGCAAACGTAGTAGCAGATGCCTTGAGTCGTAAGGATCGTGTGAAGTCACTCCGTGTCAGATCTCTCGCATTGACCATTCACACCGGTCTACCCTCCAAGATTCGTGACGCCCAACTAGAAGCTCTTAAGGAAGAGAACGTCGGAAACGAAGGCCTACGAGGGATGGACCGTCAGTTCGAGATCAAACCCGACGGTGCCAGATACTTCATGAATCGTATTTGGGTACCTGCGTACGGAGACCTCAGAAACCTAGTTCTGAACGAGGCTCACAAGTCCAAGTACTCAATCCACCCTGGTGCTGACAAGATGTACCACGGATTGAAAGAACTTTACTGGTGGCCCAACATGAAGATGGAAGTTGCCACTTACGTCGGTAAGTGTTTAACGTGCGCCAAGGTTAAGGCCGAATATCAGAAACCCTCCGGTTTGCTTGTCCAACCGATAATCCCCGAGTGGAAATGGGAACGTATCGCCATGGATTTCATCACCAAGCTACCGAAGAGCCGAAATGGTAACGATACTATTTGGGTTATCATCGACCGTCTGACGAAATCAGCTCACTTCCTACCCATGAAGGAAAAGGATTCCATGGAACGACTAACCGCCCTCTACATGAAAGAGATATTCTCCCGCCATGGGACACCCGTCTCAATCATCTCTGACAGAGATAGTCGCTTCACGTCTAACTTCTGGCAATCGTTGCATGAAGCCCTGGGTACGCAACTTGACATGAGTACTGCTTACCATCCCCAGACCGATAGCCAGAGTAAACGCACAATCCAAACCCTAGAAGACATGTTGCGTGCTTGCGCAATCGATTTTGGTAAAAACTGGGATGAACACTTGCCCCTATGCGAGTTTTCATACAACAACAGTTATCACACCAGCATTCAAGCCGCCCCATTCGAGGCACTTTATGGTCGAAAGTGCTGATCTCCCATCTGTTGGTTTGAAGTTGGAGACAGCCAAATTACCGGTCCGGAACTAGTGATCGAGACCACCGAAAGGGTCTCGCAAATTCGAAACCGTCTGAAAGCCGCACGCGATCGTCAAAAGAGCTATGCTGACACCCGACGGAAACCCCTATCATTCGAAGTCGGAGATAAAGTGCTTCTGAAAGTTGCTCCGTGGAAAGGAGTCATCCGTTTTGGCAAACGTGGTAAGCTAAACCCTCGATACATTGGTCCATTCCAAATCCTTGAAAAGATCGGACCAGTAGCCTACAAACTGCAACTGCCAACCGAACTTAGTAGCATACACGATGTGTTCCACGTCTGTAACTTGAAGAAGTGCCTTGCCGACGAATCACTCGTCATTCCTCTTGATGAAATTCAAGTTGACGAAACCCTTCACTTCGTGGAAGAACCTGCTGAAATCGTCGACCGCGAGGTCAAGAAGTTGAAACGAAGTCGAATTCCTATCGTTAAGGTTCGATGGAACTCCCGGCGCGGATCTGAGTATACTTGGGAACGCGAAGACAAGTTCAAAGCCAAGTACCCGCATCTTTTTCCCAACCCAGCTCCTGTAGACGCCGATGTCTAAATTTCGGGACGAAATTCCCTCAACTAGGGGAGAATGTGAAAACCCGTAAGTTTCCTAAGTCAAATCATATAATAATACGTGTAATTACCTGTTTCTGTGTGCATAAATATGTGTTTTAGTTAACGTAGATAACGTATTATGCAACTACCCGTTAGTCTTGGCGTAACCCTAAATCAATATTTCGACGATCGACCTTAAAAACAAGGATATTATATATACTTATCCGATGGAATTTCAACAATAAGAAATATTCACCACAACGTAGGTGGTTTAATATAAAAAGAATTTTTATATTAACTTGTCACTTTTGTAGTATTTCAATTTCATGCAAAGTTCGTAACGTTACTTCGACGTAAAAATATCCAATGAACGCTTGAGTTTATTTATTTATTTATCAACTACGTCAAGTTATAAACTCCTTAAATGTTTAGTACTTTTATAACGAAAAACCATTAGGTTTTTATATAAACATTTAACGTCAACGTTTTTCACCATTTAACACCAACTATATTTAAACAAGACTTGTATCCTTTATTTTTCCCAACCTTGATTCATTAATCATCATGCATATTCATTTCCATGCATGATCAAACTCAATTGCCACCTTTGATCATATTGTCTTTCGTGATCAAAACCCGACACCGACAATTAGTAACCAACGTTAGTAGTAACCTATCACCATTATACTAATCCACTACTAATCTCCTACTAATTACACCATGCACTATTCACGTGTACCTTACCTAAACTAACAACATCATCACTAAGCCACCCTAAACCCTTACATCTTACAACCTACTTGTACTAGAAGATTCTAGTTGACTTTCCTCCTCTCCTCCATGCACCTAGAAACCCCCCCCCCCCCCCCTTTGGCTCTCCTTTCGGCCAAACACCCAAACCGCCACCACCACCCTTTCAAACCCTTTTCGTTCCTTTCTTTTTGTGTACCATATATAAACAAACTAAAAGAAGAAACCCTAGACATCCTCATTTGCTTCCACAAAAGAAACACACACACATTCTCTCCCTCTTTCTCCAACCGTCGCCCTCTCTCTCTCTCTCTAGCTTTTCTTCAACAAACCTCAAGAACACTTGAAGATCAAACTACTAGGAACAACAAGGAAGCAAGATCAAGCCTCCATCATCCTCATTTTCGGTTTTCTCAAGTTAGTAGACATCATTTTCTTAGTTTTTCTCTAGTTATTCATGTTAACTAGTCTTATTCTCCATCTAGAACTCCAACCACAAGTCTTGGTTTAAAAATGGTAACTTTTGACATGCATTTTCTTCTATGTTACTAGTAACCTAAAACTTTGTTTAAGTTCATGTTAGATCTAGTATATCATGTGTTTTTACTAGTGATTTCATGTATTTTGAACCCCTCGTATGTTACATTATATAGATCTATAGAAAAAAACATATGTTGATATGCTAGTATGTGTGTGATATGCCTTGGTTTTATGAACAAACCACTAGATCCGAAATTTGTGACTCTTGGAACCCTAGGTCCGAAATTTTTAACATGTTAGAAGGTTGTGGATAGCACCATACGACTTATTGATATGTTTGGACGGCTAAATCTATAAAAATAACCCACTAAAAAGTCCCGGAAACTATGGATTAATTAGGGCCAAATTAGGTCAGAAACTTTGACCCCTCCTAAAGTGATTTTAAAAGATGCTTTTAGTTATAAAAACCCTAGTACAAGATCCCTTGCGAAAATAGCTAAATTTGGGAAAAACGGGACCAAAAACGAACACTTTGCGAGCCCGGAAACCTCGTTTTTGTAAAGATATGCAAATGAATGTAACAACTGATCTTAGACACTTCTAGGGACTTGAGATGACTTATAATAAGTTTAAAAAGTGTTTTGGTAGTTTACAAAACCCTAGGACGAGTCACAGGATCAAAACCGGCTAAAACGGACACACACCGACAAAACCGACAAAACTAGGAACTTAGACTTTTGAACTTAAACTTTCTGATTTGATACGACTCTATGACGAAAATAAATGTGTATTTATTTGTTTGATCATTGCCTTAGTCATATTTACAAATAACGTGAAATGCGGCTAGAACCGGTAAAAAGCCCGTTTTGACCTTTAAGCGTCATTTCGCCCTTTAAAAGTCCTTTGAACTCACATGATATTTATTTGGGAAATATAAACTATTTCTAGACTAATTTTTATCATGCAAATAAATAATATTTTATTATCGCGCAATAAATATTTATTTTCAATAAATATTTTAATTAGGTCAACGATATCGTAGTATATTAACGGGTTACCATAACGCCAAGACTTGACCAACCAAATTGGAGTGACTTAGATGTCAACCCAATTTCTATTTTCTAAGTGTCTTATAACATTGTATAGGACTGCTTACTTGCCTATCGTACTGAATCACTTGCATTCAGGTGAGTTTTCACGGCCCCTTTCTTTTACAGTTTTAATACTTGGGGGAGAATTCATTACAAACATAAATCATTTCCTGACAGATAGATTACTTGTTACCATATTGATTACATGAGCTTTTCTAGTCCAAATCATATTGTATCATGCTTGTTCATGTTATGATGAAACCCCACTATTAGTTGAATCCGATTAATTTACAAACAGAAACGATGACTCGTGGATAGATCTATTGGGTTAACGCCCCTACTCTGATTGGTAGCTCCAATCCTGGCTCCGTTTTAATAGTCAGAAGAGTACATACAGTTATATTTGACCATGCGGTACTGTTGGACATAGTATCATGAGTGGGTAATCAGTTAGTTTCGGTATTCAAGGTTCATGGTAATTTATAAAACAGTATCTAAACATATTGTCAAACGATGGAATGATTCAATCAAACTTGTTTATCAAACTTTACATGCATGCTATCTAAACCTGTGAACTCACCAACTTTATGTTGACTCGTTTTAGTATATGAATTCTCAGGTGATTGAACTCTGCTGCATTCAAGACATCATATCATTTAGGACCTGCATTTTCTATTTCTGGAGTCATGGTCAAACCGAGCTGCACTTTTGGAGATTTCATTGCATAACACCTAACGGTGTCATGTTCTCAAATCTTTTTGAAATGTAATTGTTTTATTAACAATTAAGACAAACATGTTTTCACTACTATTTCCGCTGCAACTTTGAATGAAACTCCACTTTTTGAATTAACTTAACTTATTAAACGGCTCTAGTTGTTTAATCATCCAGAGGTCGTTCTATGTAATCTTGACTATGATCCATCTCGCTCGCACCCGACACAATAAATTACGGGGTGTGACAAAGAGCTAAACATGAGACAACGACGATGGTTGAACTGCTTAACGATTACGAATGTGAGATTCGTTATCACCCGGGGCAGGGCTAACGTTGTAGCCGATGCTTTAAGCAGGAAGGAACATGCCTAACCGCGTCGTGTTCGAGCACTAGGTATGACCATACACTCGAACCTCACGTCACAAGTTAGTGACGCTCAAATCGAAGCTCTTAAGCCGGAGAATCTGGAAAATGAATGCTTGCATAGCATGGAGTAACAACTGATTGAAAAGCCTGATGGAACCATGAACTTTTTGGATAGACTATGGGTACCTAGCCTCAAAGACTTGAGAAGGCTAGTGTTTGATGAAGCCCACAAATCAAGATATTCCATCCACATAGGGATCCAACAAAATGTATGTATGAAGGAGTTACACTGATGACCAAATCTAAAGGAAAAATCCAAACCTTAAAAAGGTACGTTGCGTAGTTATGTGACAGATCGTCATCACGCAAGACAAACCTAGGCAATGGTTGAGACAACTATTTTCCAATCGCCGAGTTTCCTTATTGCAATAGATATCGCTCGAATACTCAAGCCGCCCCTTTTTGAAGGCTAGTATGGAAGAAAGTTTCATCCACCCCTTCGCTGGACCGAAGCCAGTAACAGTCATCTGACTGGTCCAGTGATAGTTCATGAAACTACTAAGGAGACCTTTCAATTTTTGAAAGCCATAGGTAATCTTCAGGAGAACTACGTTAACACTCGACGCGAACCCTTAGAATCTATAAGGGGGTTCAAAACCTTATAATGGATTCTGGCTTAGACGGAGGTAACTAGTCCTGGAAAGCTAGGTATGCTTAAACCTCATCGGTCCCTTGAGATCCTGGAATGGATTGGACCAATGGCCTACAAACCCATCTTGTCTAGAACCTATTAAGACCTTAGACTACAAGACCAATAGACTGGAGCCAAACCGCATTTCCATTATTGTTATCATTAGGAATCCCGGAATCAAGGAAGCTCCCGTCCGGTAGCGGTCGATCTAAACTTTTCCATAAGCCATCTTGTCCCGGATACATTTCATTTTCCGACAAACTGAAAACTCAAGTATGAGCAAAGCTTAGGCTAATCATGTAAGGCAAATCACAATTGTGGGTGCACACATAATTGTAATTTGAACTGCATGAAAATCCTGGTAGAGCCCATTCATGAGAAATCCTGACTTGTCCAGAAACCTTCATACTCAAAACCTCGTTCATCCGTGTGTCAATCCTCATTCTTTTATCAGATTATTGAGATTTATCTGCCGACAATCGTCGCAAACCCATTATCCTTTAGAAATGGTGACCGCGTCATGTTAAAAGTGTCACCTTGGAAAGGTGTCATTAGATTCGCCAAACGAGGAAAGCTTAACCCTCGTTACACTGGTCCATTTGAAATCACTGAAACAATCGGACCAGTAGCTTACCGTCTACGCCTTCTCGTAGAGCTAAGATGTTCGCATGATGTCTTTTACATTAGAAATCTTAAGAAATGCTTATCTGATGAAACGCTTGTCATTCCACTTGACGAAATTCAAGTTGACAAAACACTTCACCTAGAACCGGTCGAAATACTTGACCAAGACCTTAAGGGTACGAAGCATAGCCGCATTCCCACCGTCAAAGTGCGTTGGAACTCACGGCGAGGTCCAGAGTACACTTGCGAACCTGAGGACCAAATGCGTCTGAAGTATCCTCGTCTTTTCGGAAACGTCACAAACAACCAGTGATCAAGAACTGAATTTCGGGACGAAATTCTTCTAACTGGGGGAGAATGTGACACCTCGTCCGAAAACCTAGGTCAAACCTCTTTACTTTGACTTTTAATTAAGTATTTATGTGCATAAACTGATCTGATTACTGTTTAAACTGTTAATTACTGTGTCTGACTGTTAACTGACGACGTAAACCTAATCCCGCGTTTGTACTTGAAACGTATACCCGTAAAATGCATTGACATTCCATGGATTAATCATGGGATTTCAATAACAAGAAAATTAAATATAAAATGTATTTTATATTTTATCCGGAACTGGTGTCGAACGTTTATATAACCGACACAGGAAACTGATAAGTGACCGTATGTTTAAAACTATTCGGTTTTAAACAACCTGGACGGTCGAGCTTAAAACTGTTACAAACTGACAAACTGAAAACGTTAACCGTGATCCGTTCGAAAAACTAAAAACTATAACTGATTTCTGAAAGCTGCTATAACCAACTGAAACTATTGTTTTTATGAAATAAAAACATCACGAACTGAAAATCGTTGTCAAGACTTAAGCCAAGCCTCAACCGTTAACCAATTGGGCCCAATAGGCCCAATAAGCCTTAAACAATTAAACCGAGCCCGAAACCTTTAACCCGTTACTCAAACTTAATATTTCGAATGATCGTGACGACCCGTAACCTCAACCGATGCATAACGGGCCGGGGCCTCGAACCGGCGCCCAGTTTGGACCCGTACGACCCATACCCGACAAACCGGCCCGGTCCACTTTTCGTTTAAATGTTTAGGCCCAATATAAACCCCGAACCCAATGGATTATTTTAAATTATATTGGCCCATCAACTATTCATATTTATAAAAGTTGAGACCACCTTTAATTTCTATAAAAATTTGTTAGAAACTTGTATAATTTTTTACCTTGTTTATTTAGAAAACTTATGGATTATTTCACTTCAAATATTTATAAGCTTTATAAATCTTCACAACACTTAAACTTTTTTTATAAAAACATGACAATGTTTTATAAAAATGTCACCTACACATTTAAATTTTATAAAAGTTTTGGTAGGTGATAATGATGGTAAGAAAGGGTGACACTTGGCCAAGTTGGAGACCACACCATATACCAACCCCATCCCCTTCTTATTTTCCTTTCCTGCCAAAGAAAACACAACCTTCACCCTCCCTCCCTTTTCTGTTTTTTTTTTCGGCCGAACACCCCATCACCACTGCCGCCAAATGCTGCCACTACCACCACCGTGAACCACCCTTCATCCTCCCTTGTTCCTTCTTCACGTCACCCACAAGCAACCACCCAGCCACCTCCCTTCTGCCGAGAGCCCCTAATCAACCAAGACCACCGCCACCTTCAACCACGCATCACCATCACCCCTCCTTTTCTCTTCTTTTCCGGCGAAGACCATAGCCCCCCCCCCCCTCTCTCTCTCTTTTCTGTCGCGAACAACAACCACCGCCACCTTTCTTGTGATGCTGCTGCTGGGCTGCAGCTGCCACGGGCTGCTGCTGCTGTGCGGCTCTACTGCCGCCGCTGGGTGCTGTTTGTGGCAGCCGTGAACACCAACCTCCGTTACCCTTTTCTTCTTATTTCTCCTTCTCAGCAACACTGCAACCACACTACCACCGTGCGCCTCCACCGTCAAGTTGCTGCTGCTCTGCCACGGTGCTACTGCCGTTTTCCATCGCCATTGCCGCTGCCGGCTGCAGCGCCACTGCTGTGGACCGCCGCAGACCGCCACGATGCCACCACCTTTCTCCTTTATTTTATATCGGTTTAACTCTTCTCCTTTTGTGAGTCTTTTGAACCGTTTTCGTTTACGTTTTTATTCGTTAATAACGTTCCTAAACGATCCCCCGAGTCTTGATAACTAAACCGTAAAAACCCGAGATTTGCTAAGAATCACAAACACCTAAACTATTTTCTTTATTTTCTTAAAGATTGTAAGGTTTAATGATGAGGTGTTTTTATCCATGGAAAAATATATAAACTTAAGTTTATAACTTACTAATAAGTTTGATCATCTTATATTTTTCCTAACACTAATGTGTAGTGTTTTTATTGAAAATAAAAACACATGGTTAAGCTTATTAGTTTAATGATTTAAATTGGTCTTTTGATGATTTTATGATAGTTTACATATTGTGCATGATTAATAATTGTTATTATCATGATTTAGTAAATTATAAATTGTTGGAATTGTTAATTGTGAATTTAGTTGTTAATCATCTTATGTATGGATTATTGTATGCTAATAACAATTATCATGGACTAAATATGGTGTTAGTGTCGTATTTGAACTAATATGGACATTAGAAGTGTTATATAAACGTTGGACATAAAATGATAGCTTAGAAACAATTAAATGATTTTGCATGGCTTTTATATTTAAGTTGGTAATTTTATAAAATTACTTGGACAATTTAAAACATAAAATGTCATCATGAAATTTATTATATAAAACGGTCACATTTTATAAAAATATAATTTCTAAGAAAACAAGACTTAAATGCTTGTTTTAGAATTTATGGAAATAAAATGGATAAAAAAAATATATATAAATATATTTTAAATCAAAAATGATAAAAGAACATATTTATGTCACTTGACATAAAAAGTATAAATCTTGAATTTTATTCAAAAAGTGGTAAATTATGTTGGAAATTTTCTATAAAAAGTCTTCAATTTAAAACCTTAGCTTTATTTAATAAATAAAGATATTTAAAAATGATTTTATAAAAATAAAATCAAAAGACTTATAGAAATTATGAAAAACATATTTTAAACATTTTGATTATTTTAAATAAATCAAAATAATCAAAACGTTTAACCGGATCAAATGTTTTATTTTTAAACGTTTAAAAATGAAATGAAATATTTAAAACGTTTTAAAAACGTTTTACGTCGTGACTAAACCTAAATAATTATTTTCGACGAATAATTATCTATATGATTTTAGAAACCCTAGTTTGAGTTAAAATCATTTTGGTTTGTTAATATAATTATTTTAATAATAATTATATTTACATTAACTCAAAACCCTAATTTTCAAAACTTGAGTTTAATATTAAAATAACCTTTAATATTTACCTACTTGTGTTTAATCATTAAATCTTTAACTTGTAATAATTTGATAAATTATTCCAACAAGTTAGAATAATTATTTCAATAATAATTATCAACTCTAGTTATATATATTATAACTTACCGCGATTAACTATTCAATCGATCGAGCGAACTTAAAAATAATAATAAATATTATTATTTAAAACAATATTCAAGACTTGATTGAACTGATCTTCATGATACATTATCGCATGTTCACTCCTTGTATTTATTTACTTAAATGCCTTAATACGTGAACATTCGTATTTGTTGATTTTGTAAACTGATTAACTAACGGGTTTTCAAAACACTACAAATGGGATTATACGTCAAGACTTGACCGGTATCATTTGGGTAACGTTCGTTACTCAAATGATTATGTGGACCCTTATGCATGTTGTCTTATGTTTTAATAGGACTTACTTGCTTGTTGCCACTCGGCAAACCATCTTTACCACTGAATCAAGTGAGTTTCACGGCCCCTTTTCTTTACAACTGTTTTACACTTATGGGGGAGAAATCATGAACTGATAAACTGCTTTTTACTTAATGTTATGGTTTACCTGTTAGCCGTATGACTACATGTTCCATTCTGTATCCCAAACAACTGGTACTTTATCGTTATCAACGTTAGTACAACTGAATCCCACTATTAATTGAATTCGATTAGTTCTGCTCGAAACGATAACTAGTGAATAGATCTATTTGGGTTGACAACCCTGCCCAGATTGGTAGCTCCAATCCTGACTTCGTACATTGTCAAGGGGTACACGTCAGTTATTCTCGCATGTTCGGTATTCTTGGGATAGAATGCTATGAGTGGGTAATTCGTTAGTATTCGAATTTGAGGTTCATGGTAGGATCTTACAACCACGACAGTAAACCAACGTAACATTTAAGTATGCCGTAAACTGTTATCCCAACATGCCGTAAACTGTTATTCCAACATACCGTAAACTGTTATTCCAACATACTGTAAACTGTTTTTACAAACTTACCATAGAATCATAAACCTGTGAACCTCACCAACTTTATGTTGACCTTTTTAAACTCATGATTTCTCAGGTATCTAAGCTTATCATGGAAGACGTGCAAATGGGGCTTCACTGTAACTTTCGACCCTGCTTTACCGGAGTCGTAGTCCCGACCTATCTTAAATAAACTGCTTTACGATTTCAATATCAATCCAAGACTTTTATTCAAATGTAAGACATTATCATTTCACCACAACTTTCCGCTGCAACATAAATGGTGTTTTGTTTTAAATGACGTTTGAATTTAGTAGAAGTTGTTCTGTATATCTGTGACTATGATTCCGTCTCGCTCACACCCGAATCCGTTGACCGGGGTGTGACAGGGTAGGACCAATTGGATTTTTATAGGCTGTCCGAAATGCCCATAGTGCGTCATCGATTTTTTCAGCCCAATCCTTTCGGTTGTTACCGACCTCTTTTTCTAAGATTCGTTTTATGCCTCGGTTGGTTACTTTAGCCTGACCATTCTTTTGGGGATGGTAAGTTGTTGAAACCTTATGGATTACTCCATAGCGAGCCAGGACTCTTTCCATTTGATAATTACAGAAGTGGGTACCTTTGTCACTGATTAATGCTCTTAGAGTCCCGAATCTAGAAAATAACTTCTTAATAAATTTAACAACTACGCGATCGTCATTAGTAAAGCTTTCGATTCAACCCACTTAGAGACGTAGTCTAGGGCCATAAGAATGTAGTTGTTTCCTCTTGAAGTTGGGAATGGTCCCATAAAGTTAAGTCTCCATACATCAAAGACTTCACAGACTTAGATATAGTTCTAGGGCATCTCGCGCGAGGGGATGTTCCCAGTCCTTTGACAAACATCGCAGGTTTGTACTAGTCTATGGGCATCTTGATATATAATTGGCCAGTAAAAGCCAGAATCAAGGACTTTTCTTGCGGTGGCGTTGGCTCATGATGGCCTCCGTAAGGTCCAGAGTGACAATGTTTGAGAATGCTAGTGGTCTCGGTATCGTAGACACATCTTCTGATCAGTTGGTCGGCACATATCTTGAAAAGATATGGGTCTTCCCACATGAAATACTTAACGTCAACGAAGAATTTTCTCCGTTGCTGATGTGTTGGCCCTCTTGGTACAGGGCCACTTGCAAGGTAATTCGCCATGTCTGTGAACCATGGTTCTGCGGAAGAGTCAACTCTTCGAGGTATTCTGTTGGAAACCTCTCACTGATTTTCCTCCCGAAGATTGGGTATCATTTTCAAGCCTAGAAAGGTGATCAATGGCAATGGTCTTAGCACCTTTCTTTCTCGAATCTAAATGTCAAATTCTTGAAGTAGAAGAATCCAACATATGAGTCCGGGCTTAGCATCTTGCTTCTTGAAGAGGTATCTGATAGTTTCATGACTAGTGAAAACGATGGTCTTGGATAACACCAAGTATGAACGGAATTTATCAAAGGCAAATACCACCCCAACAACTCCTTTTCGGTAACTGTGCAGTTTTCCTGGGCATCGTTAAGCATTTTACTGGTGTAGTAAATGGGATGGAAATGCTTATCTTTCCGTTGACCTAATACTGTCCCCACAACATGGTCACTTGCATCACACATGATCTTAAAGGGTAGAGACCAGTCTGGTGCAGTCATGATTGGTGCATGGACAAGTTTATCTTTAAGGGGGGAGAAAGCTTCCAAATAGTCTTTATCAAAGTTGAAAACTGCTTCTTTCTCCAAAAGTTTTGTCAAGGGCCTAGAGATCTTGGAGAAGTCCTTGATAAAACGTCGGTAGAATCCTGCATGTCCGAGGAAACTACGACTATCGCGAACGGAAGATGGTGGGGGTAGACGAGAAATAGTGTCTATCTTAGCTTGGTCTACTTCTAATCCGGCTTGGGAAACTTTATGGACAGGAACTATGCCTTCTTGAGCCATAAAATGACACTTTTCCCAATTGAGAGCCAGGTTAGTCACTTCGCATTGGGCGAACATTTTCTCTAGATTTTGCGGACAATGATCGAATGAGTTGCCAAAAACCAAAAAGTCATCCATGAATACTTCCATGGATTTTTTGATCATATAATGGAAGATGACAACCATGTAACGCTGAAAGGTATCCGGAGCATTACATAAGCCGAAAGGCATGCGTCTGTAGGCGAGATGCCGTATGGACATGTGAATGTCGTTTTCTCCTGGTCTTCTGGGTCTATAGGAATTTGGAAATACTCGGAGAAACCGTCAAGAAAACAATAATACATATATCCAGACAAACGCCCAAGTATTTGGTCTATGAATGGTAGAGGAAAGTGATCCTTTCGGGTGGCGTCATTCAGCCTTCTATAGTCTATGCAGTCTCTCCAGCCGGTGACTGTGCAAGTGGGAATGATTTCATCTTTATCATTGGTGATGACAGTTATTCCTCCTTTTTGGGTACCACCTGAACATGACTAACCCAAGGGCTGTTAGATATGGGGTATATAAGTCCGACGTCCAGAAGTTTGACAACTTCCTTTTTCACCACATCTTAAACGTTGGGGTTTACCCTTCGTTGTGGTTGGACAAGGAGCTTGTATACGTCTTCCATTAGAATCTTGTGAGTGCAGAGCGATGGATTAATTCATTTTATATCAGAGAGCTTCCATGTTATGGCATTTTTGTGCTTGCACAGAACAACAAGCAATGCTTCCTTTTCTTGAGGGCTCAGGCGTGCAGAAATGATCACAGGAGAGTTGCGATCATCATCCAGGAAGGCGTATTCCAGATGTTCTGGGAGCTCCTTAAGTTCCAGGGTTGGTTGATTCGTAGCTGCTGGCGTGTTGTCAAAATCTTCTTCCTCTAGGTTGGCATAAATGGCTTGGATTGACTCATGCATCGCGTGATCGATGTTCTTCTCCTCTACCAGAGCTTTCTGTGTAAGGTCTTCTTCGTCCACTTCTTGCAACCAAGGAGAATCGTCAGACGCCGGGTATCCGAGAGATCTTTTGATCTTCACAGAGAGCTTATGTTCTCCGAGCTGGAGCTTCATTTCCTCATTGTCTAGATTTATCACGTATCTCCAAGTTTCTAAGAGATGTCTTCCGAAGACTAAGGGAGTACCATCAAAGATGAATAAATCAGAAGGGATGTTAACGTTGTTAAAACGAATTAGGACATCTTTGATGATTCCTTTTGATAGTCGGATAGAACGATCAGAGAGGATGAACGGCAGGCAAAAAGGGGTTATTTCTTCTAACTCTAGTTTATCAAGCATAGGGCAGGCATCATATTTACAAGCAAACTATCATCAACTACTGCAATTTGTATTTTTTTTTTTGATAAAACATGGAACATAGTTTTGATCAGAAAGTTTTCTAAAATGTAATGACTGTTCTTTTGTAAATATAACATGTTGTAATTCTTCGAGTTTAGGTGAACTGGATAATTTTTTGAAAAATCTAGCATTAGTGGGTACACTAGAAAGACTTTCAAAAGAAGGTGAAGAAATACGTACCTCATTTGGAAGAGGTTTACTTTTATCATTACTTGATGATGAGGCAGATGACTCATCTGCTCTAGGCATTTTCTCCGTCTTTTTTTACTGGTTTATCAACTTGGCTATTCGGGATCTGAAGGGAAGGGGTTGCGTCCAACTCCCTTTCTTCAGGACTTGCTGAAATGGGTTGAGCTTCTGGGATGGTAGGATCTGAGAAAACTTCTTTGATTATGACTTCTTCTTTTTCTCCCTCCTTTATACGACTAAAATAGTCATCTAAAACCTTTATATGTTCTAGCATTCTTTCCGTGGTTTCTTCGAGGTCTATCTTAGAGTGTATATAAGGTGGATCTTCTGTATGTGGTGTATGAACAAAGTTTGTGCTTTGCAAGTTTTGTCCATTACATTGCATGCACACAAAAAAAAAATCATGGGAACAAGAAGTACTGTGGAAAAGTGATGTGGTAGGCTCATTTTCAGAATCTTGTGATCTAATATGTTCTTGCCAATAGTCGTGGTTAAGCTCAGTTTGATTAAAAGTTTGCCAAGTAGTATTATTTGACAAAGATTGTGAAAAAGAACTATAATGATGGCTTGGACTCTCATCTGGTGATTCATCCACTCGCAATAACGCGGGTGTTCTTGCTAATATGTAGCAGTCCCGAGAGTAATGGGGACCACCGCAGATTCTACACCATACCGATTGAGGTCATCCATCATTATAACCCATAAATTCCTCCGGATTGTTATCCATCCTTGAAATACTTCTCAGAGAAATATAGATGAGTAGAAGAAAGTAAAAACAAAAAAAAAAACAAAAGTAAAAATAAACAAAAATAAAATTCTAAAAATAAAAGAAACTAATGGCTAGGCTGTTAACTTAGACTTTTCTCTAAATCCTCGTTTGTGTCCCCAGCAATGGTGCCAAAAAGTTTGACGTGTGCTGAGGTGTCTATAAAATGTGGCAATGTTTTTTTAAACCTTTTTAGCAGTTTCTAAGCTTTTAAATTTATAAAAACACGATTTACTTGACGACTAGCATTTCACCACATTACACGGGCAAGTGCACCAATCGAGGAGCGGTATGGTAATGGTAAGTTGAATTAGGATTGTTCAGGACACAATGGAAAATGAAGGCTCTGGATACTCAGCCCGTTGTTATCATCTAGCCAAATCTAATGTTAATTTTTAGAAAAGAAATTATTTAAGAAAGAAAAATAAAAGAAAATACCATCTCGGCTTCCGTGAAGTGACAAAATATTACCAACCCCCATTCCTAACCAAATACATTCAGCCCGCACTTGCGTGAACAGTCGGGTTTGCTTATATAGACATAAGGACCCCGAACGTATCATGTAGCATGGGACGCAGTCACGTGAAGGATCATGCATCATCCCCCTACCGGGTGTCACAAGTCCGGTCCTTGAGATTTCGACTCCTCAAAGGGTCTGTGATACATAGATCACGTCTGGTTCCGAAAATCAATAATAAACGTTTAATAAAAAGGGTTTTCATAAAGTCATTGAACACACCTTAAGCGAGTTTATAAGGTCATTAACCAACCCACCAAAGGTTTATTATTTCCAAAGTAAGTATGAGAATTTAGCCAAGCATGGTTTTAAAGATTTGCTTAAGAGAAAGAGAAGAAATCATAGACAAAAACTTACTAATTCTTACTTAAGTTAAAGTTCTCATAAACTTGATTACAAGACTTGAAAATACCAAATGACTCAATTACACTAAGGAAAGAAAGGAAATAATTGAGCAAAGTAAAATGAGGGAGGAGGCCTCCTTTTATAAGCAGCTCTGGAGTTTGGTACGGCCCGTGCCTGTCAGTGGCATTGGGCGTGTTGATCAGGCGAAATCGCTGGAAATCTTCTTCTGACTTCACACTGGGTCGAGTTACTGTGGCACAGGGTCGTGCCATGTCAGGTTTCGGCGGCACGAGGCGTATTTTCATGGGCACGGGGTCGTGTGATGCAGAGCTGTGTCAAAGAAGCTTTCAAGGCTTGCCACGGGGCGTGTCATAGGATGGCACGGGGTGTGCCAATCGGGCAGAATCATAGAACTTCATATTTTCTTCTATTTTTAGCCATAATCCATTTCTTTTGTTGTTTAACCTGAAAATTTAAAAAGACAGCAAAATAGACTTGTTTTGATGTTTGTTGATCAGAATTAAACCGATTTGCGGAAGATATTTGACCTAAAAATATTTATAATTTGACGTATATCAGACTATCAGTTTTGATCTCATAACTCTTATGACAAAACCTAATAATAATAAACGTAGAAAGATAACTAATATACATTTCTAGAAGACCGGCGAGAATACATGATAACTCATGAACGCTCGATGGTGACGGCGGCGGTGGCCCTTGGTGGCGGCGACGGCGACGCAAGGGGAGGTGGGGGAGGCCAAAATTCTCATAGTCTCTTTCTCTCTCTCTTGTGTTGTGCTTCTTAGGTGTAATCTGAACTATGAGGTTTAATCCCTATTTATAGATTTAGCTAAGATGATAATTATGTCAGCTAAATCGATTTGAGTCAATCCATAATAACTAGATAACTTATTTATCAAGTTATTCTAAATTCAAATTAATATATATAATACATACATAAATTTCAAAAACTTATATATATATATATATATATATATATATATATATATATATATATATACACTAACCAAATTTAATTATCTCATAATTAAATTAATCCACAACAAATTAATTATCTCATAATTAATTTAATCTACGTTTTATAAATAAGACGTCCACCATGTTTATTATTAATCGTGAATATGTTAATTAAATTAACATTCTTGTTCGTTGCCCAAAGTGTAACCCTTTTGTATCGTACCTCGTTAGTTACGTTATTATTATCTGACGGTCGAATACTATATATCCGACAAAAACGCCCCTACCCGGAGCACCGCCCTAGGGACGTTTTGGGGGGTTTTCCGTGATTCTACTCACGCCCTTCGATCTGATTATCCTTTTTTGTAGTATTTTCACCAATCAAATACCTACACCTACTTACTTTTTCTATATTCACACAACCATCATTTACACTATCACTAACCCACTACATACCCTTTACTATCACACCACATCCTTCGTGACATGTCTAATTGTCATTATACCATCATACTACTACATATAGCCTTATTACAGGATTTCGGAATGTGATTGAAGTACATTCAATGAAAATGTGATTAAACTACGTTCAACGGTTTTTTTAGGGCATGAGGTGTACATGTGTGGAGTTGTTTGTGTGGAGTTGCCATTCAGGCAGTGACTGGACTCACATTCCACACAAAGGGGGTATACGTGTGTGGTTTTTGATGTGTAATTATATTATTTTATTATTACTTTTTTAGATTTTTAAAAAATAAATTCAAACATAATTTTTTTAAGAATTAAATATCTACATTAAATGAAATTACAAATTCTAAAAAAAAGGAAAAAAAATTAAAGAAAAAATTACATCGTCGACATGAACTTGGGTTTGAGTTTGGGGTTGGGAATGTGGGAAGACATGTGGGGGATAATGAGATGGTGAAATTAGACCCCATTGGGCGTAGTTGCTTGGATATGAGGGGTTGTAAACTGATTGGGATGTTGGTGGAGCTTGACCCGTATACAACGGGTTTAGTTGATCGGCGAATATGGGCATATTCCAAGGGTTAAGGTTTTGGTTGTCTGGGTTATTAGGATTCATGGTTGTTAGAATTTTCTTTTTAAGCTATAGAATTAAGAGAAGAGTAGGATGAGAATGGTGTAAAGAATTGAGTTAAAAGGGCTTAAATAGGTGAAACGGTCATTTTTCCCAACCCCCTCCCCTCCACGCCGGCGCAACTTCACACACAGCCAAGCCAGACAGTGGACCACGTTTGACGAGGGCGATGTCTCACGTTGTGATGGCTATGTGGCCGTCCTCTACGTCCCTCTCCGTGTGAGTATACCTATGAGTAGCTAGATCTAGCGTTGCTACTTAAAATATATATATAAAAAATTGTTTTTTATTTGTTTCCCTAGATTATTTATAGTCACAATTATATTCATTTTGCTTGAATTCCGGGGAGATCTGGGTTTGAGCTTCTTTTATGGCGATAATGGATCGGGCTCTTCAATTTTTTTTTAAATGAGCTATGTTGATACTTGGGTTCGATGATAATAGAGGTTTCCCTCCTTGTTTGTGTGTCTCGGGTTTCGAGGACGGTCCACTTACAAAACAAAGCCTTTCCAAAAAAAAAATTAAAAAAAATCTAGTTACAAAAACAGGCCAATGCAATTGCCGTTCCTAAATTGAGCGCTTCGTTCTCAGCGAGTCAGCGATAAAGCTCTCAACCATGGAATATCCCAATCCCAATCCCAAATCAATGTCCCTCGTCCATTCGATCTCACCTCATTCCCACGCCGATTTCAGCTCCCTCTTCTCCCACCTGAACGCCGTCATCTCATCAGCATCCTCCTCCTCCTCCTCCTCTTCCAGATTCGCATCCACTTCAATTTCTTTAGACGCCTCCCAAACTCAATTGGATAAACCACCCCGCAACTGGCTCAAACCTACTGTTCGAGGCTCACCCAAGACCACCGCTTTGCTCAAGAATCTCTCTGTTCTGGAACGCGCCCTCATCGGCGCCGGTGCCGGGGGCATCGCCGGCCTATTCACCTATGTCTGCCTCCACCCCCTCGACACCATCAAAACCAAACTACAAACCAAAGGCGCATCCAAGATCTACGACAACACCCTCGATGCCATTGTCAAGACTTTCCAAAGCAAGGGAATCCTAGGGTTTTATTCAGGCGTTTCGGCGGTGATTGTCGGGTCAACCGCCTCCTCCGCCATTTACTTCGGGACCTGTGAGCTGGGTAAGTCCGTGCTGTCCAAATTACCGAATTACCCTTCTGTCCTAATCCCTCCTACCGCCGGTGCAATGGGTAATATAATCTCTTCCGCTATTATGGTGCCCAAAGAGTTAATCACTCAACGGATGCAAGCTGGGGCAAAAGGGAGATCTTGGGAGGTTTTGGTGAGGATTTTGGAGAAAGATGGTGTGTTGGGTCTTTATGCAGGTTACTCAGCCACATTGTTGCGGAATCTGCCTGCTGGGGTTTTGAGTTATTCCTCTTTTGAGTATCTGAAAGCAGCGGTTTTGATCAAGTCAAAGCAGGCGAATTTGGAGCCGTTTCAGAGTGTGCTTTGTGGGGCATTGGCTGGTGCCATTTCTGCTTCACTGACCACACCCTTGGATGTGGTGAAAACCAGGTTGATGACTCAGATTCATTCGGATAAGATTGCTTTTGGGGTTTCTGAGACTGTGAAGCAGATTTTGATGGAAGAAGGGTGGGTTGGGTTTACAAGAGGAATGGGGCCTAGAGTTGTTCATAGTGCTTGTTTTTCAGCCATTGGGTATTTTGCATTTGAGACGGCTAGGCTTACTATTTTGCAGGAGTATCTTAGGAGAAAGGAGCTTCAGGACACTCATCTTGCATCTGGAGTTCCCACTTCTACCTAAGTTACTTACTTCTGTGTCTTCATCTTCTTATGTCACATTGCACCAACTGTTTAAAATTATGACTGCAACAGCATTGTTATGAGTAATATATATGAGCCAAGTTACATTTCTTGAATTCTGTATTCGATTATATGCCAGTTCCTTCATCTGGTTATAATTGCATATATTAGCTTTTTAATAGCTATGGCACGTTTCTGTATCTTGAACATACAATCCTCGTCTTTTGAAACATGATTTAGGAATTATTTTCATTATAGCTTCACATGATCCTGATTTGTTGGCAGTTGTAACCAACTTCAAGATCAGTTGCAGGGTGTAAATCTTTCCTATATGTTGTGCAATGCGCCAGCCCTTTGATGCTTTTTTTTTTTTTTTTTCTAATACCAGTTGCTAGTTAGTAGCACTACCCACAACCTCTTGCTGCCTAACACTAGCCACTAGCCCCAAACCTCCCCCCTTGATCCTTTAAGTAGGACATACGGTATACACCCGTGAGTGAAGTGCATGAGCCCACCCATGGCTTAGAGCACCTCCCCATGTTGGTGTGGGTGGGCCGAGTGACTCCTTCCTGTGGTTTGATTCACGTCAAGTTTTGGCTTCGGTGGGAAAAAAGTGACAGATTGCAAGAGTCTTTTGCATTAATTAAAACAATATTAAATATATATAAACCTATATGCATGCATTTATATATATATATATACAAGTTGGACGACCCGCGCGTTGCCGCGGAGCCGTCCCATTTAAAAACGGCTAGCGCGCGTTGCGCGCACCGAGTGAAAACTGCAACGATGTAACAACGCAAATGACGTAGAATTGGGATTATGCGAAAGGCTATATGCTATCTTTCAAGTGGATTTAAGACCACTAACGGGTCAGTTTTTACCATCTGAACAGAAGAAAAAGTTCTTAATCCTTAAGGTCTAATTGGGTTGAGCACATACCTTGTTTTGGGTCTGGTTTCCTTTTGTTCTTGCTGCTTTCCGGTTCAGTGATTGGAAGCTCTTTTTTGCCTTCGGACCCTGTGACTGTCCAGGAACAAAACAAATGTGAATCATTTACAAACGATATAGCATTCTCAATAAAGAAGACTTAAGAACAGTGGATAAGCAAAAACAAAAAGTTGTAACATGACTGTATTGAGAAGCCTTCTTTACAAATCGTAATATACTACTCACCTTCCTTATTGATATCAGCCCCTTCATCACCCGTTTTAAAAACCTCATCCATTAATCTCAAAGTTATGTTTCTTTTTTGCCCATATTTCCCTTTGAAATCTGACAGGAACAAAAAAGAATATGAATTGAAATATCAAAATCCTTATTCAAAAGAGGAAGAATATAAATATAAACATATAAGTTAGGACATCTTCAAACATTTTTTTGGTACATCGGTTTCATTCCAATATGTAGAGATTAGAAGACCATGAGAAAACAAAACAGCAGCCTCATATACTTTTGAGAAGTATTTAGGATAAGACAACATCAAGAACCCAAGAACCCGGCTCTTGTTATTGACACATCTTCAGTGCAGTGAAATGGAGTGTAGAATACATAAAAGTTGAAGACAAATATACTACCTCATGGATGATGGCTCCAATTCGTAAACGATAATCATCCTAAGCAGCTTAATAAATCTGACATGTTTCACCCATCATATGTTTCACCTGTCTATTAAAAATTGATGCACTCAACCCGTCAAATAATTAATTAATTTCTTAGTTTTACCCATATTTATTTGAAGTGAGACATGTACTGGTACACAAATATATTTTATAAACTATCGTTTTACAACAAAAAATACATAATCCACTCAACCCATTACATATGTTCCCTTCCCTAATACAAATAGCAAATATGTAGAAATCTTACCACTCCAAAAATGCAGCCAATTTCTTGAGGGTATATATATATAACTACGATACAAACACACTGCAGTATGATTCAAAAAGAATATAAAACACAACTTAGGGTAAAGAGTTGTAACCTGCAATATATTTTGGGGCTTCTTCTAGGCTTGATCCTGATCAAGATTCAAAAGCTTCATGTTTGAGAACCTTTGGACAGTAAATGTTGCAGTATCCGCGAGAGCAGATTTGGAAGCATCGAAACCTTAATTCCATCGATATACGATTCAGCAACCATGCGAAGATAATAAAGCAAGCATTCTCCAAAGGAAATCAGATGAATGAGCATAGATTTTCTAAAAATGCCATTTTCTTTCTAATGTATATGGTTCTACCTTTTTTAGTGCATCTTAACTGAGTATATAGAAGGGGGGGGGGGGGGGGGGAATGTTTTTATCTATACCTCTACTTATTTTTGTTTTAACAACCATGAAGCATCCAAACTAATTTAACGGGGAGAATGACTATATTAAAAGATTTGAAACTTCAAATTGATGAGCTTAGCATGTGCCTCACTAAATTTCTTTTACTCTAATCTGAAGAAAAAAAATCCCTACACCTTAAGAACAAAAAAGTTATATGATTTAAACTTTAAAGTTGTGGTAAAAAAGAAGACATTGCCTCATTTAAAACCTGCATAAACGAACATATGAACTTCAAGATAGGCTCAAGAACCACAATGAAACATGATTAGAGTTGCAACAAAATAAATCGACTCACCCGTAGGCGGTTTAACAACCATGAAGCATCCAAACCCCATATACCCTGGAGCGGTAGTTAAACCCTCCGCACACACGCAAGTGAATCAACAGATACTCGCAAACCCATCTGAAATTCCACCATTAATTGCACAGAACCTTACAAATTGAGATAAGAAGCTACCTGAATAAATATGAAGAATTGGATAACCTGCATTGATAAGGTATAACCGTATAAGTGTGGCTATAGCTAATTTTGAACCTAGGGTAGAACAAAGTTAGCAAATACAGAAGGCAATACAAAATTCTGAAAAGTAAAATGAACATGGTACCAACCTAAACACAAACACATAACTAATCTGTGTCCAATGTTAGCAACTGTAAGTGTCAAACCAGAAGACACCAAGAAATGGTGGATTGAGCAAAAATATGAAGCCATGGTCACTGAATCGAGTAAATGAATTTGCGATCAAGATGGTGAAGCTACATTACAAACTTCTGTCACTCCCATCGATGAACGCAAGTATAAAATCGAATAAACCCTAAATTGAAAAAATAGAAAATGAAATCGAACCTAACCGTAATCATATCAGCTCCGTTGCCCAAGCAGCAATTAAGATCTTCTACTCTTTGATGGAGAATTCGACACCTCTATTATCAGGCCATCAGCCCCAAATCGGAAACCCTGTTCAAATAGAAATCGGAGAACAACCTTGCAGACGAAGAATGAGAATCGGTGAAGCAATGTAAAAGACGTGCAAGGCAGATTAGATATGCAAGGATACCCGTCAACAAACAGTATAGAAGGCATGGAGGGAGGGTTGTTCGAGGCTTCGAGCAGGTATGGAGGCGAAGTGGGACAGAAGGAGAGCAGGTGTGGGAAAATCTTTCAATTAATTATACCTGCTGCAAATCTACAACCAGCCTCACCTACAAAATTATACCCTCAAAGTTTCACTAAATTACAACCATGCCACTAACCACTGTTGATGAACAGTGGCGGCGCTTTAGGTGGTTGTACTATAAGCTTGGGGGGGTGGTACAATATGTTGTAATTTGTATATATAGGTTAATATATGAGTAAATTACGGTTTGCGTCCCTGTGGTTTGCAAACTGTTTTGAATTGAGTTCAAAGGTTTAAAAATTTTCGTCTGGAAGTCTGTGGTTTGTATTTCTTTGCTATTTGAGTCCTTTTGACTAACAAAGTTAATTTTTTCTGTTAAGTTAAAGGGCATTTCAGTCATTATATGCCTAAGGGGCTAGTTATGTAAATTTAATATGTTATTTATAAGTAGTTTGACAATTCTAGTATTTTTAAAGGACTCCTTATGTCATTTATAAAATTTATCAAAATATCTCTGTTCATCTATCTCCTCCTTTTATCTCCCTCTCCACCGTCAATTCACGTCACCTCCACCCTCTCCATCTTACCGGCGTTTTTCATCCCTCCATTCGTACCACTTCAACAAAATAAAAATGAAAGATGCACGAAAAAAAAATTCACTGTACCTCCATTGACTGCCCTTTGGGAGGTCAAAATTCGATTTTGAAAAAGGTAACGAATTTGTTGATGGGTTTTGTTTAACCATAAATTGGCCGGCACAGTCGGAAAAAGAAGATGCCGGTCGTTTTTGTTTTGTGATGATCCACAGAAGCGGCAACAACCATGATCTCGGCGGCTAGGGTTTCTCCGCGTCTCCGACGACAACAACGATGGTGGTGGCGGGCATTTCTTCGGCGGCTAGGGTTTCTTCGCTCATCGTCGTCATCTGTGGCAGTGGGATGTCAGCGTTGGTCGCCGACACCAACGATGGTGGTGGCAGGCGTTTCTTCGGCGGCTAAGGTTTCTCCGCTCATCGTCGTCATCGGTGGCGGTGCGATGTCAGCGTCGGTCGCCACTCGCAAAAAGTCAGGAACAAAAACCCCCAAAACTTCTCCTCGTTTTCGCCGTTCGCAAAAATAAAACTAATTTTGGAAGTCAGCAACGACCGAGGTTGCGGAGGCCGACGTCGGCGTTGATTGCAACGACGGAGAAGCCTAATCGGGCGAGGGAAAGGCCAACATTGGCGGTGGTGGTGGTTTTTCTGACGCCGCCCTTGTCGGATGTGATGACGACGACTCGTGGAGTGGTGCCAGCGAGCTTCGGCTTGCGATTGTATTAGAGGACGGATGGATCAGAGCTGTGATTGTCGTCGGTATAAGATGAACAGGGGTCGCCGTTGATCGAAGGTGGTCAGGTGGTTGATCGGAGGTGTGATTGTCGCCGGAATAGGACGGACGGATCGAAGCTATGTATTTGTGAATGATAATTACAGAGATAGTCCTTTTATATTTTTAACTTATTAAAATAACCACTGCATTTTAATAACTTTATTAATTTACATAAATAGCCTCTAATGTGTAAAATTACTATAATACCCTTTTATTTAACAGAAAATTTTAACTCCGTTAGACCAAGGGACTCAAATAGCAAAGAAATACAAACCTCAGACTTCCAGACGAAAATTTCTGAACCTTTGGACTCAATTCAAAATGGTTTGCAAACCACAGGGACGCAATCCATAATTAACACACTCTCTCTCTATATATATATAAGAAAATAAATTGGTGGGTATCTCTCACATTTTACTGTACAAGGTTTTGTCCAATAAAAGGATTACAACCAATTTATTCAATCATTGAAATACCGCCACCTAATAAGTTGGTGCCGTGAGATTCTTTAGATAACCAAGACTTTTTTTCAGCTCCCTTTTCTTACTTCTCTCTTCCAGAAAGAAGAAAGCCATGGAGTACTTTCTCTCTCTTCTCTATTTAGTTACTCTCTTTATTCTATCTTAATAAGGAAAGCCAATTTGAAGGGGCTTGAATTAAAGTTGTGGTTTTGGTGACACGTTTGCTTAAAACAAAAAGTTGTGGTGTTTATTGGGGCTAGGGTGCCGATTCATCTTCTACAGTTCGATTAGGTTCTTCTTTCTTCCTTCATCTTCTTCGATGTCGTCTGCTTTCCTTTACTGAAAGTGTTTGATTTCATTGCTTGCAGGTTTTCGTTTCAGTTGTTTTCATCTGATCTTTTCATTGCTCGTGGTATGTAACTTGATGACGTATGTCTAGGTCAGAGTGACATCACATGAACACATGTTCCAGGCACTCTACCTCAAACAAACAACTCACTAGGCCACCAGGCCGACTGGTGACAAACCTTATGACCAGTCGACCTTGACAGGGTCGACTGCCAGTCACTAAGCCACCAGGCCGACTGGTGATAAACCTTATGACCAGTCGACCTTGACAGGGTCGACTGCCAGTCACTAAGCCACCAGGCCGACTGATGACAAACCTTATGACCAGTCGACCTTGACAGGGTCGACTGCCAGTCACTAAGACACCATGCCAACTGGTGACAAACCTTATGACCGGTCGACCCTCACAAAGTCGACTGCCAGTTATTAGTCACCAGGCCGACTGGTGACCCTCAATACTAAACCAACCTATCCTTGTCGAACCCTACCAGGTCGACTGGCCACACTTGGTGGACAAATCCTTAAAACCAAGTTAGGCCAAAACGGGTAGGTACAGACCAACGCTCATACACACGGGTCGGCGTCCCAGGACTCAACCTGACACTACAACTAATGTGACTACCCAAAACAACTACTGTGGATCTTTGGCACAGTCCAGATGCCAAACCTGCAGGATGCTACTTTGGGGACCTGACATTGACAGCACTACGAGACAAAGGTTGAGGGTTATAAATACCCTCAACCACTAGGTAAATTCTCAGAAATCAAGTCATTGTGCTCTTTCTCGTTTGATTACTCTTAATCTCTCGAAACACATACTTATTCTCACACCCGAGCTTGGTCGTAGGACATCCTGTCCTGCTCCCCAAGAACACCGGCGCTTCTGTTTTACAGGTTTCAGCCTAAGACCTCACTGCCGAGTCGAATGGTTACCAGAAGACCTCAACTGTTGAATCGACTGATCACCAGGAGACCTCAACTGCCAAGTCGACTGCTCACCAGAAGACTTGCACGCAGACATCGATTGCCGAGTCGACTGCTCACCAGAAGACTTGTAATCCTCCCCTTGTAGTCGAACTGCTTGATAGCTCGTCCTAGATCTCTATCTATCCAGTTATCTTTGGTAGCCCGATTCTACATTGGCGCCATCCGTATTGTATTTTTAACGACAATCATGACATATAATCTGGTACACATCTCTATTCGCTAGAAACTCATTACATTTCCGAATCAGGAACTCTTTGTATATGAATATGCCACTTGGTTCAGTCTCCCAACCAATTTACACAATTGTTAGTTACATTGGGTTTAATACCCAAAAAGGGAGATTACATGCATTTATACATAACTTACAAGTGCTTAGAGCATGACTTATTTTTCATTCATGTTATGGGTGGTCTACCGACTCCCCTACATGACCTAATTCAACAATCAGATTTATCTATACACATCTTCATATTGTTAATAGTACAACACATCTATTCGCAAAATGCATTATGAAATAAAGAAACAAATGCATGTGATAATTCTAACAGCTATAGTAAGTCTTGAACTCTTTACAACTGGAAAAGCTTACCAAAGACAGGTACAAACACTATTGCACATGCTACCATGCTACTTGGTTCATGATATAGTCTCCTAGCTAATTTTTATAATGATTAGTTGCAGTGGGTCTAATACCCAAAAAGGGAGAATACATACATTTATGCATAACTTACAAATGCTTACATCATGTTCTAATTATCTTACATTTATGCAACTGAGTGTCTATCTCGGAAAAGCTCACCACAAACAATTTCCAAGATATCTAACAACTCTGAAGGGGACGGCTGATGGCTCATCTGGAGCAGCCGACCCAAATCTCTTGACACTTACACCTGAATTGGTAGGCGAAAAAAACTCTTTACACGTCAGACAGACACTGAATGACCATGTAGAAGCAGAGTGACTGGAGAGAATATGTTTACAACCGTCTCACGAAGACGAAGGCCCAAACTCCAACAACACTACCCCACTGGTCGGTCCGTCTAGGCCGACTCACCATCAAATTTTACATGTAATAACAGTCACCTTTAACAGGTCAGCAATTCTACCTGCACACTCAGTTCATGACCCCATATGGGCAACAAGGCTACTCAATGCCTTTCTACCCACCATTTCAGTTGCATTTGCAACCTCCAGGCTTGGTATAACCACTAAGTTCTGGCACAGGCCCCTGGCCACAACCGTTGATACGAACGACACATATAGTTGTCAGTCTACATTGACAAAATGGATAAGGCTACCTCACGTGCCTCAGCATCCGACAAAAGTCTGACAAGATTGAAAAGAGGCTTTAGCCATCATACAATCACAGACCCTGGTGGTCAGAATTCCAGGCATCTTGCCGAATGACTTTAGCGTTGCAGTTCGACTTCCGGTTCCAAACGAACTAGTCACCTGAATGTAGAAGAAACCAAGAAGATAGGGTCTGAGCTCTTACCCAAGTTGACGACTCATTCCGATTCCACCTTTGGATCCGAATTATGCTAAACTACAGCTCTGTGTGAGCTTCATCTACACTTACCAATGGAGCTCCCACCCGAGTGGACGACTCGTTCCGGTTCCACCATCGGATTCGAATGATGATAAATTACAGCTCTGTATGAGCTTCATATATAATTACCGACTGAGCTCTCACACGAGCAGAAGACACGTTCCCAACCAGGCTGCGTATACACCAAGTTACACTTTAATTTTACAATGTTCCTGAGATATGTTTTCTCTCCAAGATGAAACTACTCTCTTCGAGATCCTAACTCTAGACGAGACTCCATCTCCAAACTACAATATTATTCCAAACTACAACGTTGTCCAGGTTGACAACCATTCCGAATGGGCTTCACCCTTGGTTCCGACCGAGCTACTCTCCAACAGCCCTACATGACATTGGTCAGACGAGACAGTATAAATCGGAACAATGTTTGTCGAGAGCCTATGGGACGTCACAAAATATACGAAAGCAAACAGCTGACTAACTGCCATCTTTGATCAAAAGTGTAGATGTTCAAACACATTACACCGACAGGTGACCCATTCCAGTCGGACGAAATACCATGGAAGTCTACGTCTAGGGGGTACAACACCAATCAATTACATGGGTCTACTACAAAAAAACATCAAATCCGAATGAGATCATCATGGCCAGGCAGATTGATTCACACAGCGGCTATCCCCTGTATTACCTGCCTGAACAACATTCCGAACGAATGATAACTTTTTCAAATGGCAATGCTGCTAGACGAACTTAATCCTTAAGCAAAACTATCTACGGTCATTTTAAATACCCTCGTGGGTAGACCTAAGGGGTCTCGGAGTCGACCTCGTGACTTCGGAGTCGGCCCCATGAATTTCGAGTCGGCCTCATGGGTGGACTTAATGGGTCTCGACAGTCGGCCTCATGACTTTTAATTCGGCCTCATGACTCTCGCAGCCGGCCTCATGACTTTCGATTCGGCCTCATGGCTCTCGCAGTCAGCCTCATGACTTTCGATTCGGCCTCATGACTCTCGTAGTTGGCCTCATGACTTTCAATTCGGCCTCATGACTCTCGCAGTCGGCCTCATGACTTTCGATTCGGCCTCATGGCTCTCGCAGTCGGCCACATGACTTTCGATTCGGCCTCATGGCTCTCGCAGTCGACCTCATGACTCTCGCAGTCGGCCTCATGATTTCTAAGTCGTCCTCGTGACTTTCGAGTCGGCTTTGCGACCTCACTCCAAGACGACCACGTATCTTCCGAGTTGGCGTCGTTCCACAGTCATATATTTATTGACAACTCCAGGCGGAAACATATCTCCCCTGAACAATCGCTCAAGAGATTCCCTCTCTTTCAGAGTGACGATATCATCAAAATAAGCCTCAACAGCTGAATGATGTATATATTTTCTGAACGTACATTGACTCAGAACGAGTTAACAGTTTTCGGACAACTATCAGTTACCGGGTGTATTACTTCACCTCCGGACAACCCTACCGAGTCTTTCAGGCGCAAGCTTTCGAACTCTTTCAGTGCTACACTGCGCAAATATCCACCTGCCGAACCACTGTGTTCCTCCAGGTTGCTACTTCACGTAAAGGTACACAACACGTACCAGTAGAGTACGACTCCAACAAATAGGAGTTACACCTCCTCAAGTTTACCTTTGGCTACACATGCCAATATACATGCCCGAAATAACAAAGACATACTATGCTCATTCATTTACCAGAGCAAACACTTAACGCCGATATTGAGCACTACTTAGTTTCGATCTCATTACTACCATCAAAACCCATCCTACATACGGATATCACACGAAAGTCCTACACACGAACATTATTATCCCTTTCTAATCTGAAAGGTGACACTATTATTATTAACTTATGTCGGTTGGATATTATCCCTCCGAGACACTAATAAGCATTGGCTTATCATTATTATCAACACAGGTAGATCTGAGCCAACCTCAAGATATTACTTACGAGTCGGCCTCATGACATTGCTTCGAGTCGACCCCATGACATTACTTACAACTCGGCCTCGTGACATTGCTTCGAGCCAACCCCATGACATTACTTACAACTCGGCATCGTGACATTGCTCCGAGCCGACCCCATGGTATTACTTACGTGTCGGCCTCGTGACATTGCTCCGAGCCGACCTCATAATATTACTTCTGAGTCGACCTCATGACATTGCTCAGAGTCGACCTCACGATCTTACTCCAGAGTCGACCTCGTGACTATGCTCCGAGTTGACCTCACAATGGTACAAACTATCTTCCAACACATTTACATGTTCCCACCCAAGATTAGAGGAAGATGGAACATTTATTGGTCATGGTGGTCAACTACCACCTACACATCATCAAACAAACCACTTGAGAAGGTTTTTCACATGCTTCACACAAGCAATCGGCCTCTAGCTTCACAGTCACTCATGCTGACTTGAAACCCAACTCACATGATGTGCTACATCATTATATTTGGTCATTTCTACACATGTTAAAAATCAAAGAAAATAAAAGATATACAAGTAATGCATTCAGCCTTCACAACTAGCTATGACAACCTACAAAGGGAATGCTAAACTCATACAACTAACATATGTGGTCACTCGGATTAGTCCGAACCACCCAGTCTCACACGAATATGCTTCCCTAGAAGACTACACACGTAAGAAGACACCCAGAATACTCTGAACTATTTCGCTCTATCGAGCATTACATAAAGACATCAGAATACTCTGAATCAATCTACTTTAATGAGCACTACAAGGAGATATCCGGACTACCCCAGACAACTCAAGAATTGTACAAGTAGACGACCTGTTGGGCAACACATAATTCCCACCACTAATCAACGAAGGTATAAATTGCCTTTGGAAGATTTTATCTATTTTTAAGGCCAGTCACTCCTGGTCTAAACGTGACTATATAGTTATACAAGTCGACTGGCTAATGTCGACTTAGCTATAATAACAGTCAGTTACAATACATAATTTTCAGACTCGGGCCGACCATATTCAGTTGTTTCAGCTTTGGCATACCGACCTAGCTAATATCATTACAAGCCCACGGGCATGCACGACTGTAACCACTCGGGGATAGAGTCTACATAGGCCAGCCACTTTCGGTAATGACAGGCCGACTCCTATCATCCAGGCCATAGTATTCGTAAGATGGTTATCCGTACCGGGCTATATAGGGAAACATCTCATTGTTCATCCCTCACAGCTCTATCTAGTGGGTGACCAACATGGAACCGTGGTATCCCAGTTGAGCAGATAACACTCGACCTATGGGATGCCCGGCACAGTCTGGACCACATAGACCAAAAGACTTCGGTCGAACCTAGGTATAAAGGCGCACTTATATATTTTCTATCGATCATATATTTCGGACCGTACACCCGAACATTGTGGTTTTCAGTCTCGACCAAACCACTCGGCCTTTATGGCTGACATAGTGGTGCTCAGTCACTGACTGACCCACTCGGCCTGTATGGCCTACATTGTGGTCCTTGGTCTCGACCAAACCACTCGGCCTTTACGACTTACGTAGTGGTGTTCAGTCACTGACTGACCCAATCGGCCTCTATGGCCTACATTGTGGTCCTTGGTCTCGACCAAACCACTCGGCCTTTACGGCTTACATAGTGGTGTTCAGTCACTGACTGAGCCACTCGGCTTGTATGGCCTACATTGTGGTTCTTGGTCTCGACCAAACCACTCAGCCTTTACGGCTTACATAGTGGTGTTCAGTCACTGACTGACCCACTCGGCCTGTATGGCCTACATTGTGGTCCTTGGACTCAACCAAACCACTCGGCCTTTACGGCTTACATAGTGGTGCTTAGTCACTGACTGACCCATTCGACTCGTATGGCCTACATTACGGTTCTTGGTCTCAACCAAACCACTCGGCCTTTACAGCTTACATAGTGGTGTTTAGTCACTGACTGACCCACTCGGCCTGTATGGCCTACATTGTGGTTCTTGGTCTCGACCAAACAACTCGGCCTTTACGGCTTACATAGTGGTGTTCAGTCACTGACTGACCCACTCGGCGTATATGGCCTACATTGTGGTTCTTGGTCTCGACCAAACCACTTAGCCTTTACGGCTTACATAGTGGTGCTCTGTCACTGACGGACCCACTCGGCATATATGGCCTACAATATGGTTCTCGGTCTCGACTAAACCATTCAGCCTTTACGGCTTACATAGTGATGCTCAGTCACTGACTGACCCACTCGGCCTATATGGCCTACAATGTGGTTCTTGGTCTCGACCAAACCACTCAGACTTTACGGCTTACATAGTGGTGCTCGGTCACTAACGGACCCACTCGGCCTATATGACCTACAATGTGGTTCTTGGTCTCGACCAAACCACTCAGCCTTTACGGCTTACATAGTGGTGCTCAGTCACTGACTGACCCACTCGGCCTGTATGGCCTACATTGTGGCTCTCAGTCTCGACCAAACCATTCAGCCTTTACGGCTTACATAGTGGTGCTCAGTCACTAACTGACCCACTCGACCTGTATGGCCTACATTTTGGTTTTCGGCTCGACCAAACCACTCAGCCTTTGCGGCTTACATAGTGGTGCTCAGTTATTGACTGACCCACTCTGTCTGTATGGCCTACATTGTGGTTCTTGGTCTCGACCAAACCACTCAGCCTTTACGGCTTACATTGTTATGCTCGTTTATCGGCCGAACCACTCCGCCTTCATGGCCTATGTCGTGGTGTTCGGCCGCTGAGCGAACCATTCAGCCCTCACGGCCTTCGGTCATAGATGGAACCACTCAGCCTCTCACGGCTTATACAAAATGTCTCCTTGGTTACTCACCTTCCCTTAGAAAACTTACATGTGGTTCTTAGTCACTGACCTAACCACACAACTTTTAACAAGGTGCCTCGACTATTAGTTGAACCATACAAACTATATCGGCTTAGATAGTGACCTCCGAGTCGGCATCATGACTTTCGAGTCAGCTTCACGACCTCCGAGTCGGCCTCATGGGTCTTCCCCATAGATCGACCCATACATTGTGGTGCTTGGTCATCGACCGAACCATTCAGCCTTTACGGCTTATATCGTGGTGCTTGGTCATCAATCGAACCACTCAGCCTTTACGGCTTACATAATGGTGCTCAGTCACTGACTGACCCACTCGGCCTTTAGGGCCTACATCGTGGTCGGTCACAAACCGAACTACTCAGCCTTTACGGCTTACACAGTGGTGTTCAGTCACTAACTGACCCATTCGACCTTTATGGCCTACATAGTGGTCGGTCACAACCCGAACTACTCAACATTTATGGCTTACGTAACAAAATACCAAACACGACTTGGAACTATTGGTGAATTACTACAGAAGTCGACTTGTTCGACAACACTACGGGATAACAGGCACTCAAAGTCGGTCCTACTTCAACATCAATGGCACGTATCAGTCGCATGATCGACTACAACGCGTACAACGCACAAGTCTAGAAAAAGACAATGGGAATACATACAACAAATTCCAAGACACAACACAACAATAACTACAAAAGATTTCCATTTCAGACAATCAAAGTCGATTACAATGCATACCCAAAAGGCCAAGGAAACCATCAAGTAAAACACAGACAAAGAAAGCTAAATAAGCTTTCGGCTGAACAACAGCTGAGTCCGACCCCCCGGAGTAGCCAGCCGGATATCTCTTGGTCTCGTCGCTCGAAAATCATCCATTGTTTTGTTGGTACAGCCGGCCAAAGCATCCAAATATGGATAGGTCACCTTCGAATAGCTCTCAGCAGCAGACTGCAAGTCGGTCTCAGAGTTTGACTTGTAATACCGACTAGCCTCTTTCGGCTTCCCCAAGGTGGCCTGGTCATACCCAGTTACATAACCAAGATATGCACCATGTGCCATCACAACACTTTCCAACTTGCCGAATGGCTCTCGGAACTCAACACTTTTCGTTAGTTGGTCAAAAACGTAATGGAAACCATCCTCAATAAGCCACTATCAGTCATCGCCATACGTCTTGGCCCGAGAAATAGCTCCATTATTAAGAGCCTCGACCCTACTCATGTCGAGCTTCAACTCAGCAATCTCCGCATTAAAAAAATAGGAGTCATCCTCTTGGGCCTTACACAAGTCAACGATCGACTGCTTCAATGAAGCATTCGTCATCTAAATGGCTTCCTTCTCGGCCCTCACTCTTTCCAACTCTTTCTTCAGACTTGACATGGTCTCAAGGGCAGCGCACTTGGATTTCAGAGACTTTAACTCGGCCTTCACACTAGCCAAGTTACCTTCCCGAACATCAAGCTTAAGTCTTGCCTCGTTCAGATCCCTCTCCATCCGAGCTTCTGGCTAATCATATTCACCCCAGCAGTATAAGCCCCACACTATCAAACATACTCATATATGCTTTTATATCACACTTTGTGACTTCACTAGTGATTTAACACATAGTGATTGTATTCATGCTATAGTCAACTGTGTTCCATGCCAAAAGAAATAAGAACGTTAAATCGTCTACCTTAAGGTCGATCTTTCGATACGCAGATAAGGCCACGGATTTAACAAAATAAGAAAATAAAAACAAGTTAAAATTGTATAATTCAACAACAATCAGGTCGGTCTTGTGGACACGCAGAGAAAGTCCGATGAATTATACGAAACACCAAAGAAAACAAAGCAGAACCTTAAATGAACAACTATCAGGTCGATCTTGTGGATACGCAGAGATAGTCCGATCATTTAAGAAAATAAAGAAAATCAAACAAGTTTAAATATTTGCAAAATGAACATATGTATACACAGTGACTTCTCATTTTCCTTTTTCACATATCTTTTCAATATCTTGAGATACGCATCAAAATGTTGTCCACTTGGTCAAGCATTAGTATTTAATGTATATCACATCTGAATACTTTCTGATTTAATGTCGAGCCTACCAAGGACATCGAATAATGATCTTATGGCTTTTTCATCTTATTTATCCATGAGTCAGACACGTAAGCCAATGTACCATCATTTCCCAATTATGTCGGATCAATTTCTCATTTTTCAATATTTTTGTATTTTTCTGTTTTTCTCCCCCTTAAAATGAAAACTCTATTTTTAGATTTTTCATTTTAACAAAAACACATAGACACTATTTTTGGTATTTTCAAATTTTCTCCCCCTAAGCTACAAACAAAATGTATTAAAGAAAGAAAATTGACCTTTCGGCATGGATACCTTTCAATTTTAGCTTTCAGAAAAATTTCAGTTTTTGAAATTTGATAGCACTTGTAATTTAAATTAGATCAGCAGAATACTCCTCCATCAGCAACTTTTCAATCACCGATAGGCTTTCTAGAAGTACCTACACACTGGTCAAACACATTAGTTTATAAATGACCCGAAGCGAATCGCTTCTGGTCGACCAATGTCCTGATTACCCTTTGAAATCACTTTTGGTTTCCATTGTTGTGTTTTGTTTTGGTAAATCAGTATTTGATGAACCAGTCGCAGTTGATTGTGATGAACAACCGGCAGATGAATCATTTTGAAATTTAGGTAAAAACCTTCCTTGACGTTTAAAAAATGTCGGTTGAAATTCATCAAATACTCAGCCATATTCATCAATAAATTTGTATTTGGTAGATGTACCAACATATGGAACCTGTCCTTTCCTTGAAATAGAAGCAGTAGTGACATGACAATCTTGTGCCATATGCCCTTTTTGTCGGCAATTGTAACACAAGCGATTGTTTACATTTTTCCTCTTTTGTCTCTGCAAAGCTTCACAAAAATTAGCATCTCCAAAATGATCATAAAATTTTTCATATACCTGAATCGTTGATCATTAACCCATTTTGATGTCGGGCTCTTAGGAGTAGAATTAGATCCTCCAGAATAAAATTTATCAGATTGCTTCTTCTTGAGCTTTGGATCACCATTCTTCACAAAAACTTCAGCAATTTTCTGAGAATCAACACAATGAAGTGGAAATTCCTTGTCAGAAAATATTTGTTCCGAACCTTTGAGTTTGTAAAACCTCTCAGGTTGAACTTTTTCATCTTTAAAAACATATTTCTAAACTTGCTTCATAGCAACTTTCTTCAATTTCTATTGCTTTTGATCTTGAGAAGTACCAATATCAGTAACTGTATCCTTAAAACCCAAACCCTCATGTTTTCAGATACCTTCTCTTCTGAACCAGATGATTTATGCCCGTTCTTTACAAGACGAGAAAATTCAGCTCTGACCTTGTTGACATCTATTTAAGCATAGAAGATTGTCTCATCAATGTCAGTGTGAGAACGAATCTTTTCAGTTGAACTATCTGATTTCTCTTCTTCAGTGGATGAAGAACCAGACACAAACTTTGAAGTTTTAGGAATCTCAGAGTTCCTCTCATTCTTCTTCTTCCCTTTCTTGTTGTCTTTCTTTTTCTTCACAATCTTTTTCTCATCAGATTTAGTATCAACAAATTTAGAATAATCACAATCTTCTACCTTTTCCGCCACCTCATTAACAACTTCTTTGAGACTACCAGGCGGTGAAATGGTCTTGTCAAACATTTTTCAAAATTTTCATCTTTTGCTAAGAAGCTTGTGAAAGATTGTGAATTGGTGACATTGTTCAAAAGACGATTTGCATCAATTACTTGAATCTTCAAATTGGAAATCTTTTGTTGAGCTTCAGCCAAGTCTTTTTCTGTTGCAATCAACCTCTTAGCAACCTTGTTGGTTTCATATCTTTGCAATCTCAAATTATCACGCTCAGCAAACAACTATTTCTTCAACTTATCTTCATTTCCTTTTCTTAATTCAAGATTCGCATTTTGCAATTTATTCACCCTTGCTAAGTCACTCTTTTCATCTAGCAACTTTTCCATATCAATCTGATATTGAGCAGCTTGTTCATTAAAAGTTTTGTTGGTTTCATATTTTTGCAATCTCAAATTATCAAGCTCAGCAAACAACTCTTTCTTCAACTTATCTTCATTTCTTTCTAAATATCAAGATTCGCATTTTGCAATTTATTCACCCTTGCTAACTCCCTCTTTTCATCTAGCAACTTTTCCATATCAATTTGATATTGAGCAACTTGAGCAGCTTGTTCATTAGAAGTTTTGTTGAGCATATCTAGCTTAACCTTGGACTTTTCAAACAAATTATTAAAATCATTGGCAGCATCCTTAGCTTCAGCCTTCCATTTTTCAACTTCCTTGACTAATTCAGCATTTTCTTCAATAATTATGTAAATTTCTGTTTAAAATCCTTTTCAACACATTGAAACTTTAACTCTTTCTCAACAACTTCATGTTGAAACTCTGAAAACTTTTCTTTTTGGGATGACAATTCTTGAATTAAACCTTCCAACATTTTCTGTTCATCACCCAATTCTTCTATCTTCCTTTCATAATCAGCAACCAACAATTCATTCTCATTTACCAAACTTTGAATTCTTTTATCCTTTTGTGAACAAAATTCACAAACTGATTCATAACCACTTGATTCAGAATCAGAATCACTCTCGTTAGTTTTAACCACAAATGCATGATGACC